>CAMOHE010051966.1:61562-95284 GCA_946598075.1 Artocarpus hirsutus
CCCCCCCCCCCCCCCCCCCCCCCCCCCCCCCCCCCCCC
Source organism: Artocarpus hirsutus (assembly GCA_946598075.1). NCBI lineage: Eukaryota > Viridiplantae > Streptophyta > Magnoliopsida > Rosales > Moraceae > Artocarpus > Artocarpus hirsutus. The sequence goes on from CAMOHE010051966.1 coordinate 61,601, forward strand.
CCCTGCCCGGCAGAATGTATGTGAAGGGATCTTCACATAGGGATTAAAAATATTAAATTAAAAGAATAAAAGGGCATTTATTTTTATTTTTATTTTTGGTTTGGGCGTTGAGGGATGTTAGAAGCGATAGGAATGGTAGACTTTTCGGTGAAGTACAACTAGCGATTAAGTAGTAGATTGCTGTCTCACAAGAACGTTGACTTTTTGACCATTAACTAAGAGGATGTTTGGTTCAAAATAGTTACCTCACATGTTTGATTATAAACAATATAAAATTTTTATATATTATAATAAAAAATTATTACAATATAAAATTTTTATATACTACAATAAAAATGATTCTCATTAATAATTTTCATCACAAGCCAAATTCCTAATAAAATTTCTTCCTTCTTCGTTGAATTTCTCCTTATTAAATACTTTGCCTTTTCTAAATTAAATCCTATATATATATGTCCTCTCCCAATATATTCTATGCTTCATCTCCAAATACCCTATTTTCTACTAGAGTACCCCTCCATTTAAAAAATAAAATAAAATGACATAAAATAAACTTTTGCTAGTACTCTCACCTATCTCTTTCTTATCTACCCACATTAATTATATTTCTACATTTTGGAATACAGTTTTTCTCTTTCCTTTTTTTTTTTTTTGAGAGACTTCTTTAGTAGGTTGATAAAGAATATTTTTTTATCTATGTTGGACAACTCTTAATCATCATGTTCATCAAATTTTATTAAATTTGCATATTTTTTGAAAAATAGGTATCTATGGTGTTTGGAAGAGTTTTTTGAACAATAATTTGATCTGTGAATAGTGTAAAGTTCTCATATGTTACGGTAAAAATCTATAATGTAAAATTCTTACATGCTGATTCTCAAACCTAAACTGATGGTTTAAACTATTTTCTCAAACATCATAATAATTCTAATGTGATCCAATAATCTAAAAATATATATTTATGTATATGTTTAGAAAATTCTATTGAGACTATTAAATCACTATAAAATCATATTAAACTAAAAAAAATGACAATTGAAAAATATATTATTATTGTACTAAAGAATATATCTTTTATGTACTTTTTTTTTAAAATCAAACTACACTTATAATAGAAATAATACAAATAAAGTTGAATTTACTATGGACACAATTGATCCCATACGAAAATTGAATCCACCAATAAAAAAAGTATATGAAGCGCAAAGATAACGAGCAACATCAAGACTCATAAGGAAAAGCTCGCTCAACATCTTTTGTGTATTTTTGCTACAAAATATTATGAAAAAATCTAGGATTAAATGCATAACTATACCTTTTATTTCTCATTATTTCTCAATTTGTCCATGTTTTTGGAAACTACAAATATATCCTTTGAATTTGAAAAACTTATTTCAATTTTGTCTCTTGCAGACTTTTTTGACTTAACAAACATAAAGATAAGATAAAAATACCCTATATTAAACCTATTTTGTTTATAAAATATATGTTTTTTTTTAGAAAAATTAAAAATATATATTTTAAAATTTAAAAAGCCATAAAACTTAAGATCTTTTTTTAAAAAAAAATTTGATGTTTTGTTTTATAGGATTTTTTTATGTTTTTAATATATAAAATATATATCAAACTACTTAAAAATAGTTATGTTATTTTGCTCTTTTTATTCATAGGGATAAAACTGAAATATATTTTTAAAATTTTAAAGATATCTTTATAGTTTTTAATAACATAAGGATAAATTAAAAATAGTTAAAATTAGGATATGCAATTATATAAATAACCCAAAAAATCTATTGGTTGCATTGAATTTTATGATCAGTTAAATCACACCTTAATTTAACCGGAATAAGAATCAACAAAAATATGCTTAGGAACGATGAAAGATCTTTTTTCTCACTCTGCTGGATGATTCTCCTTTTCAACGAGTCGCTATTTTCATTTAAGGAAAAAAAAAAAAAGATAATTCTCTTTTTTTTTTTTTCTCCTTTTTGTTTTAATACACAGAATTTTCCTTTTATATCTAAACGCGCTTTACAAGCCATATTAACTTCCCACCGACTTTCTACGATTCCTTCTTAAAGAATACTATGTCGTCAGAGACTTGCTATAATTTGCTCAACTTGGGGTTCCTATTTTTTTCCTTCTTCCTTCTACGGAAGCTTGCTTTGGGTGAGTTCAAGTCTAGCACGACTTTCCACGCACAAAACCAAAAAGTAAATTTTTTTAGTACACTGGTTCCTAGGTTTACCAACTCCCTCCACGCGTCAAAAAAAATTGACCCATTTTTCCGGCATGTCCTCCAATTGTCAAATTGTGCACATAAGAGAAGATACATGGATGTGTTCCATGTTTGGTTTAATGAAGCTTGGTTACCCAAAAAAAAAAAAAAGGTGTATGCATGTATTTTCCTTGTTACCAAAGAAATAAAAATAAGCTTTGTTTCTTTCTTATCTGGTTTAAAAGTGCCCTAGCAAATAAGTTGGAGACTATGATATGTAAGAGTTCTATATTATGACATATTTTTATTTTATATTGTAACGTATGAGTTTTATATTGTTTATAATTTAAACTAATGAGTTTGAACTGATCATTTACCAAACCAAAGGTTAATGAATCTTGCATACCTGAAAAATAATTGTAATGTTTGGCAGAGTAGTTCCAATTATGCATTTTTAAACTCAAATAATGTAAAATTTTTATATGCTTTAATATAAAATAAATAGTACAGTATAAAGCTTTTTTTTGCTAATATACAGTTTCAACCAATCTTTCAAACCCCTTAAAAAAATATGTGCATTGTGTTTATCTCTATTGTGCATTTCCCTCCAATAGAAAAAAAAAATGAGTTTGAGCGTTATTGGCTATCAAATGAACCAATAATTGATCAATCTTGGACAGGGTGTTTGGAAGGGTGATAAAACCGTTGGTTAAAACTATTTTTATTATAGCATGTAAAAGTTTTAATTATAACAATTTTTTTATTGTTACTGTTGCATGTGAGAGCTTTATACTGTTTATAATTAAAAAATAGTTCATATCATTTTTATCAAACAGGGAGTAAATATACTATTCTACGTGCTACGAAGTGAATGCATTTCAGGAAAGGAAAAACATTAATTAGAAGCCACCTAATCTCCCGCCAAAAATGGATAAAGTTATGTAAACAAAGCAAACTTGTTTGTTGACCTTTAAAGAAGCAAGGCAAAGTTTGCATTTCCGTGCAAGTCCACAGTCTTGCACTTATTACAATGGCAAAGGCCAACTTATTAAACCTTGAGAGAGAGAGAGAGAGGAATACACTTCTTTGATCTTTTTCTTTTCAACTTATCTCTTTCTAGTGACTTTTTATATTTCTCGCTTCATAGTCACATCCAACATGGAATTTACTCATAGTACCACTATCTTTTTCTTAACCAAAAATTTTTCTTTCCCGTGCTCTGCTCTTGTGGAAAACGTGTAAATGTTGGTGACTATTGAAAGAAATAAAAAATAAAGAAAATTTTTGTGGCGTGTATCAAAATTAAACTAACCAAAACATAAATGTATGAGATTAAAAAAAATATGCCAATTTAACGTATATTGATCAAAGTATGAAGGGAATATTTTTTACCTTGTCACATAAAAAATAAAAAAGAAAAAAAGGCGGAAAGTTGTAATGTGATTTTTTTTTTTTTTTTTTTCCTGAAGGTCAAGAAGCTGTCCTCCCTCTGGACTTTGCGGTCCCTGTCCTAAGTCCTCAGCATTTGATACTTTTGCAAGTAGCTATGGTTTCGGTCCCATCAATAATACATTAGATAGACAGAGATGTGTATATTTTTATTAAGAAGGGAAAACAATAATAGAGGAAACAAAGCTATACCCATAATTGGTCACCATCATATTTGTACTACTTAATCAAATTGTATGTGTTTCTCATTGGGACATGATACCTAAACACACGGAAATAAGAAACTTGTGCTTCTCCTTTGAGATGGCCATATTGCCCGTCATCCAATATGGTACATACTAAATTATTATTATTAGATGAGCAGCACTGTTAAGAGGCCCAGGCTGTGGCCCGCTCTAACTGTGGCTCGCTCAGGCTAAAAAAACTTTTTCTTATAAGATTTTGATGTTACAATTCCTTTTTCATTGAAAACTCACAAACACTGGCCATGATGATTTGAACTGTGGTCAAGAGAGAGAGAGAGAAAAGATCACCTTGTCCACTAGGAATAATATTGTCTCTTGGTAATTGCATATAGGAAAGTGACTTGCATTTACAATGAATCTACCCTTTTTGAATGAATCTATATATAGGGAAGAAAATGATGGACCATCACAGAAACATTGGACTAATTAGTCATACCACCAACGTACGTGTGCTGTGATATCCCAACAACCATGCATAAAATATTTAATTTCGCTCATTGATGTTATTTTGCAAATAAAGGAGAATCACCAAAAAAAAAAGAAAAGAAAATTAATGTATAAACAAAATCATGCCACTACTGAATACTCTTGTAGGCCCTTCACAACCATATTCATACTATTTTATGCATCTTTTCTGAAAATTTCATAATTATAGTCATATCCGTTGTTGTTGTACCCTATTTATTAGGAATATATATATATATATTACTTATAATAAAATATAACTCACTTACTACATAAATTGGTATCGTGGTATCAAAAAATTGAGTTACAATTTATAAGGACCTCTAACATTACTCTATTATTATTGAATTATCACTATCATCATCATTACCAGTATTATTATTATGATCATTATTATGGGCTAATTACATAATTATACCTCCTAGTTTTAACTATTTCTCAATTTGTCCTTCTATTTTTAGAAACTACAAAAGTACCCTTTAAATTTCAAAACTTGTTTCAATTTTATCCCTATAAATAAAAAAATAAGCAAAACGATATAATTACCTTCAAATAGTTATAAAAAAATCTCATGAAAATAAAAACATAAAAACTCCTAAAACAAAACATCAAATTTCAAGAAAAAGTTCTTAAGTATTATGACTTTTTAAATGTTAAAATATTTTTTAAAGATTTTTTCAAGAAGAAAAATATATTTTAAAAATAAACTCGGTCTTATTAAGGGTATGTTTGTTTTATCTTTATATTTTTTTGTCTAAAAAGTTACAAGGGATAAAATTAAAATAAGTTTTTAAATTCAAAGGATACCTTTGTAGTTTCTCAAAATAGAATGATAAATTAAGAAATAGTTAAGACTATAAGATATAGTTATATAATTAACCTTTATTATTATTGATACATTTGTAATTTTTTAAAACAAAAGAATAAATTAAGAAATAATTAAAACTTTAATATATAGTTATGTAATTAACCCTATTCTTACTGCTAGGTGGATGGGCCATTGGATTAAAGTGAATAAATATATTAGCAAATGAGCCCACCTTTGTTTCATTCGGCAGTTAAGCATCATTTTCTGCGGTCAATGGATTGCCAATGGTTTACATATTTTTTTTAAACCCACCAAATTAATTTTGTATTCTCAACATTTATGATTTATCACGTACTTCTTTTTGAACAGAAATTAATGTGTGTATAGCCAGTTATATACACGCACTTCCATACATATATGCACGACTTGGTATCAAGAATGAGAAAGTGACAGGGATATCCCACCTGAAATTAAAGGGGAAAAAATAGAAGGCCTTTCAAGGAAATAAATGAAGAGAGAAAGAACATAAATGGTTTACAATTATGAATTTATTAGCCTAAGAGTTTTTTTTATTCATATCCGTCACTTTTGTCGGCTGAATTTAATTTTTGACGTGGATAGGAATAAACAAAGAGACTTAAATCCGTTAAAAAAAATTTTGATGCCTTAAATGATGTCCAACCAATTATGTTATAATATTTTTTAATAAAAAATATGTAAAAGTTAATTATTTTAAACTTTTTAAATGATATGTCATAATACGATTGGTTAGACACCATTTGAGACACCAAAAGTGATAGATAATTTGAATGTCAAACAGAGTTTTTCATTTTATGGATGGATTTGCTAATCCTGGGCCCGATCTGTTTTTTGTTCCTTTATTTCTCCAAAGGGCCTTGCTATTGTAAATTTATAATCTGCACCTACTTTTAGCAAATTTTATTGCTTTACCAATTGCAGATAGAACTCATTCAATTTTATCAAGAAAAAATATAAACAGAAGATTAATGTGGTGTTTGAAAATACAGTTGGAACTACATTATGTAGTTCTAAACCATATTGTGAGTTAAATTTTGCATAGAATAGTGTAATAATTTTGATTGGTTTCAACTTTCTTTCTAAACACCACAAACCATGTACCTTAGAATTTTTACCTTTGTTCAATAAATATGTAATAGGAGGGTATAGGGGATCCTCTTCGGTAGAAAATATGTCAACAAAACAAAAACAGCAATTCAGGGAGCATAGGAAATTAAAAAGTACTGCAGAGGAAGAATAATATTAAGAACCTGACATTTATTTCCATATATATTTCTATCTAATATTTAAATTATAAGTTATACCTTGCTTTTTGCCAGCTGCCAGTAAAGAAGGGAAATATATTATTTATATGCACGTAGTCGGGAAAGAAAATCTACCTATCCATTTTTACTCAACAAAAAGATCTCTTTATCCATTCATTAATTATACACACACAATTTTTTATGGAATATTCTTCTAATATCCTAAAATTATTTTAGTTTTGTAACATGAAGGAAATTGTCCTATAATAATGATATATAACCGCCTACATACAATATCACTAAGTATAAATGATCAAATGAAGCACATATTATTTTCTCCATACCTAGAAAGAATATTGATATGTATATAAGCGTGTGTGTCCCGCTACAAATACACACACACTTATATATCTATATATATATATATGTATATATATTATTTATATGTACGATGTATGTATTCTTAAAAATATGTTTAGAAGAGTAGTAGGATCACCCGGTGGTTGACAGTTGGGAAATGTTTAAATTTCCGAAGTTTTATTGTTTTTAACGACATGTACTACTTATTAATGCACAAAATTATCAATTAGGGTTAAAATAAGTCAAGGTGACCAACCATAAGGATCAAATCCCATTTCTATTTTGTAAATAAATTATTACGTACGAAGCAGTACCATCCCTTTGATATTCTCCAATGGCTACGTATATTAATAGATCTAAGCGAAAACGATAGGAGGGAACAAAATAACTCATGCGCTAAGTAGATCTTGGAATGCACATTGCTGTGTGGGGGTGCTTCTGCACTTAACTTAAACTTGGTACACAAATTATATACATACACATATATTTATATATGTATATTATTATAGGATCTTGCTATTAAAACCATGAAAATGACATTGGAACCTCTCTATCGTTTTCAATTGCCACTTCATTTTATGATAATTCAGCCCTTCTTTTTGGTCGTTATATATTTTTTCTTATTCCGAGTCAAAAGGAATCGTACTATCTTATCAATTAGACTGTGCAGCCACGATATCTTTAATAATAATGTTGCTTAGTTGTTTTTTTTGTAATAGAAAAAGGTTATAAGATTACATGGTTGTGTGTTCAAATAATTCTCAAAAGGCATGACTTTCTCACTTTGCCATACGAATCCTTGATGAAGTAACTTGTCCATATATCCTTTTCACTTCAATGAGACACGGAGCCATAAAATTTTTAAGGGGTGTAGTAGAACAGAAATTTTAAACTAAAAAATTACAACGTAGTTGTATTTGTTTAACTTTATCTCTATTTTTGTTATATATATGGCCTTTTTTGAATGAACCAAGCATGTGATGTAATTTAATTTACTTTTAAAACTTGTTGCCCAAAAAAAAAGAGTTTTCACAGTACTATAGATGGTTGATTTATTTGGAGTTTTAAGTTTGAAATATGAGTATATTTCAAAGTAAAAACTTGAGATATAATTGGAATATTTATAAAAATCATGCCTCCATAATGTAATTTATAAAATTTCAAGGGGACAAGTAGTAAAAAGACAGTGAAAATATTTTTTTAAAGAGACAAAATTAAGAAGAGCTATTAGGCTTAGGAGGACGGGGAGCCCCCACTCTTACCCACAACCAACATGTAGTTCCACAGCTGAATGCAGTGAGACTCAAACCTAGACATAGTTGAGGATAACAGGTTATCCTTCTATCTCAGTAAGTGACTGGTGTTTTTTTTAATTGTTGTTATGTTTAAAATACAATGCGTGAACATCATCAGCCGTTGTTTGATCTGAAATCAGGAATAAGTTGCAAAAAAGCATACAGAATGTGGAAGGTAAAAAAAAGGGACATAATGAGGGGATAGAATTAAATGTAAAGATTATGACATTAGAGCATTTTGATTATATTTCTAATACTTGATCTAGTGTCAAGTCACACTGTCAAGGTTCTTAAGATGCCTATTTGCATTAAAAAAGAGCTTAGAAAAAGATGTTAGGGCCAAACAAGACCAGATCTGATTAGGCCACGTAAATCTTACTGATGGGCGCAGCTAAATTGGAATGTGAAGAATGTGAAAGGACCAAAGACTGCTATTTCAATTTAAATCATGTCCTAAAGTGAGGTGTAAAAAAGAAAAAGAAATGTGGTGCCTAAATAAGTTTGTAAGTGTATTTAAAAACCACCGTGCCTTCCAAACCAAAAAAAGGGAGAAGGAAAAGAAAAAGGTTAAGGCAAATGACAAAATTTTGCTAGTCGTATTGAAATATAGTGAAAAATTTAAAATTTTTCGATTAGAACAAACTAAAATCATTAAAAACAACCATAATATAAATTTATGATATAAAATGTTAGCATTTTTATACCAATTACTAGATAATTTTGTTATTTTGGAAATATTTGCAAAAAATGTTATATATCTAATTTAATAATCTCAAAAAATATGAAAGTAACCCTTCTTGAAAGAAGTTTTCAATTTGGAAATGCTTGTTGGGCCATCCATGAGGCCTATTACTTATTCGGACCCGAAAAACATGGTGCTAGGAAGAAGCCCATTTTCACTTTTTCCGTTTGCCATCTACAGCAGAGAGTTGAGGGCTTGTACCCCTTTGTTTGTTTGTTTTTTTTTTTTTTTTTTTTTTTTATGACTTCCGTCGTGGGACTTGATAAAATGTATTACTGGCAGGCTCATGTCTATATAATAAACTGTTTGTTTCTTATTTCCATGTAATTACATCTAATGATTAAAAATGTGCACCATCTGTATGAGTCATTACTACAGAAACACCCAAATCTTTTGTCCTTATTTGGTTTAGTGGTTCAAATTATGTTGATTTAAACTTTTTCTTAATTTGTATTGTGTAATTTAAAAATGCCAGCATTATATGTGCAGTTAAAGTATAGATCCAAATAGAGAATAAAAACTAAATTTGTATTTAGATAGATGTGGAGAGTGGAGTGAATGAACTTATTTCTACTATTTAAAAATGATTAAAACGAGGGGGAGGTAAACTTTAAATTGATCAGTTCAAACTAAGCTCAACTCAGATTGAATTGTCTAATTATAGCCTGATTATTGACTAGTTAAGCACCGGTTCAAGTTGTCCTCATAATTTAAATTGAGTTGAACTGGCTGAAATGGTGAACCTAATATGGTTATTTTCCCAGTTTTAAAAGTAGACATATGTAGACAAGTAGACATGTGTGTTTCTAATAAATGTGAAGAAGACATAATTTGATATAAATAGCTTGTCCCCAAATATGCTTGATATGACACCAAAACAATAACAACCAGCTGAATCAGAACTTTACGTCAAACTCTAAGGGTTTTGCGGTAAAATTATATAAATATTCAGTCTCCTTTTCAATGCACGTCAAGGGAATAATGATTTCAGCCATAACCAAACATCGGAATCCAAATCTCATGTTACGATCGTATCTTAGTAGCCAACATATCTAAGCTATGTTCACTAGTTTAATCTAGTTATAAAATCACTCACTATTAAGTATAAGGTTACCTCCTCCTATTATTCAACCACAAATTTGAGTTACCACTTGTCACTACTCTCATTCTTTAACTAGTTACAATTGTCAAGTAAAAGTTCCATGTGAGCCCTTATGTCATATATAATTAGTGACTCTCAAACAAAATTTACATGTATTTGTGATTGGTTAAAAGAGTGCTTAGTTAATCATCAATGATGATGATATAGAATTGTGGTTCCTATTTTACTTTCATAATTATCAACTAGTTGGTGAAATAACATTTCTATGCATACTTTCAAAATATTTAACACATTAAACTAGTATGGTTTAAAGTAAACACATATATATGTACATATAGTACAAAAAGAGAGAGAGAGTTTTGTGGTAGATACAAAAATTTACCCTAATTTGTTTAATTTAAGTACTTTTTTTATTATACTAATATGATTATTTATATCAATAAGATATTTTTGCTTATATAACTTGGTCCAAACAAAAAAAAAATTATACATTTATATGTATTACACAATATTGTCATATATACCATAACAAACAAAATAATTACTTAGCACTATAGAGCTAAGAGCTGTCCAAGATGATTAAAAATTAAAAAAAAAAAAAAAAGAACAAGAACAAGAACAAAAGAGAAAGGTAATAAAGGAATATGGGAGAAAAGGTTTAAAAGGAAAATTGTGGGCCCAAAATGTTTGTTGAGACCTAACACAATTGGAAAGAGAAAGAGAGATTGGAACGAAATGTTGATAAAAGGAACTTGGCTTTTCAATGGCCACTTGTGGACATCATCATTGTTTTTGCGTTACAACTCTGACCCTCTCGCGAATAATTAGTACCAAAATTGCGTGGTTCTTAGAATTTCCCTTTTCACTGTTTTTCCAAAATGCCCTACCTTCCCTATCACTCACCTACTCACACATAGTCTTGGTCATGGTTTATGAGTTATTTAAAAAATAAAATAAAATCAAGAATATTATTGTTTTCTTTTAAAAAAAAATCTTTTTATGAGTAACTATCACTCGCTCATTATTTTTCCATGATAGATACTTGCAGAGATATCTAGCTCTTATTTGTGTTCTCTTTTCTTATTGTAAAAAAAAAAAATGAGTTTATTATTCGTATCCTTTTAGGCAAGGTTGTTTCCGTCAGTACATTTTTTTTTTACGTGAATCATAATAAATAACAATATTATAAATATTTTAACATAAAATTTACTTGCAATGAAAATTTAAATAGTTTGCCATAAAGTTCCCACCATTATTAATTATTAACCTTGTGTTTTACAACCTTGGTTTGAACTCATATGTTCAAACTCAAACTGTATAAAACTCTCACATGCTACAAGGTTAAACAAAAACATACTATCTTGTGAAAATTTCACATGCTACAGTTTTTAGTTTAAACTTATGAGTTGAAATCAAGATTGTCAAAACTCCTAAAATAATTGCAAAAGTGGAGGAATCCAACATATACTATCTCTCCTGGAGACTGTTTCAAATAGGTTGAAATTCATACAAGTTGATAGGATCATAGTATATATATGTAAATAGAATTTCCCTTGTGATTAATAAAAATGTTGAAATGATTGATCTAGGAATGACTTGCACATTGTGTGTGAAATGTGTATCTGTCTACTAACCCATAAATGTTTGTTTGGGGGTGATATACATTTGCTGAAAAGCACTTCCCTACGTAGCATCTGGGAACCTTGCTCAACAATATGACATGTTGAAAAAGGAAACAAAAGAAAAGAAAAGAGCACAATTTTTCATTTGGAATCATCATGATTTTTAGTTTGATTGTGAGGTGTATCACATCATATACATACATATATATACATATATATATATATATGTATATATGTAAAGGTCACTATCTCTAGTTCTTTGCATGAGAACTTCGCCGTGTTTTCAGGTAGATGTCCTAATTAGTACCTCCTCCAATTTGTGTTTTCTTCCAAACCCATGTGATGTTATTTCATAAAAAAGGAAATTCACCATTTCTTTTTCACCTTTTGTTGCTCATGATCAACCACCTGTCCCTTTGCTTTGATGGGAAATTGACCGTTATAATCACAAAAAACAGCCCTGATATTATTTGATTTGCTTAATTAAGCATCATGATTGTAATTAAGTACTATGTATAGTTGATACTACTTTATTATATCCATATATATCAACAAAGTTGCAAATTCTCAAGACTGTGGTTTGTTTTGGTGGGAAACTGATTAACGCTAGTATAATTATGTTTGCTTAGTTAAGCATCATAGATTCATATGTGTCACTTTATAAATTATATATATATATATTATGATTTGAAGTGGACTCACGAAAATGACGCCATGTAATATTAATACACAAACTAACACTACTAAGTTTACTACCAACCACAAATTTTTATGTCAAAATAAAAACCTAACCATACATTGATCTCCTTAGTAGAAAGTTGTGCCAAAGAAAAAAAAAAGCATTACTGACGCTTGTAGAAAAAAAAAAAGATTGAAAACCATGGTGAGCAGTAATGTGATGGTGGAGAAGAAAAATAATCAAACTCATCATATGTAGTTGTCGAATTGCGTTTTGCTGAAGCTCATCCTAATTGCATGTCATGTACAAAGAAAAGAAAGAGAATTCTCGATACAGTATTTCCATTGCAAATATAATTTTAAACCGTGAGATCTTAATTAAGTGGATAAGTTCCTTGAAGTTGCTTTAAGTTATGATACGTTTCTCACTATAATATAATTTGATATAATCCAACGATTTTACTTTTTTCATTTTTCATTTTTTTATTTTTTTTTTCATGTCCTACTTCTACAGAATTGTCTTTCAGTTTTTCTTCTCTAAGATGAACATTGCAAAAGTTATTGTGTGTTAGGGAGAAAAATAGCGTTTCTCTGAATAAGGTGAATCAGCTTTTGTAAGAAAAATTTTATGGGTACAAAAAAAGTATTGAGAGAGAGAGAGAGAGAGAGAGAGAGAGAGCAAAAGCGGGTCTCCAATAATACAGTGGATATTTGGTATAAAGAAGCAGTCACGAGGGGAACTCTTTTCACAGATCTGAGAAAAAAACACTTAATATTCTCTTGCTTTCTCACTCACAGCAACAACATATAAAACAACGAAATTCTGATGATGCCTTTCTTTCTTTCTCTCTCTCTGCAACTGCATATTTCTGCACACAATAATACAATTGAAATTGATTGCCTTAACAGAATAAGTAAGAGAGTTTCTCTTTTTAAATTTTCTCTCGCTTTCCTCCAAGTAAAAAACAAAAATTATGTCATTAATACTCTCAGTACTTTTTCTTTCTTTTATAAAACCCTAGCTAAGCTCAAAGGGCCACCAGCTAGCAAACATTTTTTTTTTTTTAAATTTTTTACAATCCACTTCCTCAAAAAAATATTACATATGTAAAACTCCAAATTAAAATAAATAAATGAATAACAAAATAAACCCAACTGGAAATTTTGAGTTCTTCACTGCTTGCAGCTTTGCATGAAGCCTTAAGAGATACCGAGTTCAAAATACATATAGATATAATAAATATGGTCTTAGGTTTTAGGGTTTAGGATAGTTTTTTCTAAGTAGGAATTGATTGATTCTAGGCTAAATTAAAGTAGCTCAGGAGGGATAGACAGGGAAGGAGAAGATGAGTTGGTTGGAAATGGGGAGAAACAGCAGTGAAACTCGATATCAATGAACTCTGACAATGAGTTTACAGCCGAAAGAAAAATAAAGACAATAGACACGAGATGGGGTCTTACAAGGTCAAGAAAAGGTCTTACAAGGTCAAGAAGGTTCGAAACAAAGAAAAAGAAAAATGAACAACGAGTTGAAAAAGGTAGGAGAAAGTGACAAGCTCAGGTAGGATAGCATCCAATTAATAATTAAGATGATCCAATACCAACCGAAATGGGAATACTTTTAGTAATCCCATTTTCAAATTCAAATCCCCCACAGAGGACTTCTCTTCCTTGGATTTTGAAGACATGGGAAGGGTTATTAGGAATGGTGGTGGTGATCATATTTTCCTTCTCAAGCTGACCTGCACAAGTGATTATATTGTTGATGTGATCATTAGATTAATGAAACAAATTAGCACTATATTGTGATAGGTTACATTTAAAAGGAAGGCAAATTCTTGTAATTGAATGAATAAAAAATAGTATTAAAATTAGCGTCATTAAAAGTCAAAGCAGATGTATATAAATAGAGAGAGATAATCTTGGATGTGAATTGGATATCTAGAAAAAATAATAAGCAAGTTTGACAACTATATATGATTGTTTTACCAGAAATCAAGCGCTCTAAGGGTCATCTATGTATTATGGTGTAATATATGCACTTGGAATGTAATATATAAGCCTATATATGCTTATATACATGCATACATGCATATGTATACATATACATACACACCAAAGTTTTTTTTTTTGGTACCTTGGTGATGGTGAAGCTTGTCTCTGGCTCTCGTTTTCCGAAGTTTTTCCTGCTCTTTCATTCTGAGAGAGAGAGAGAGAGAGAGGCTAAAGAAGCGAAATAAAGAGTGAAGAAATATAATGTAAGACCAAGAGAATGAGAAAAAGTGGAGAAGCGGCGTGGATTTTATATATAGAGCGGGTGAGTTTTTGGACATCCAGTGGGCTACCTTGATGGACCTGACTGCCGCACCTCCAAGGCCCACAAAGAATATAAACACTAAACGGAGCCTATGCTTTGAGAATGCGGCCAACTTCTATTACAATTGTTTATCTCATAAAATTTAAATAAAAAATTAATTAGTAAAATAAAGAAAAACTACTAATAAACGCAATTTTTAACATTTAAATTTTTATCAAGTTCCTTCAATAGATCTAATTAATAGAGATATGCTATTATGATGCTAGATTATATACTCTGAACGTCCATTCATATCAATTAAAAATTTTAATAATAAATCCATACCTGACACACAAATCTTCCCATCTCTAAATAGAAAAAAAGAAATAAGGATAATAATAATATTGTGATTGTTTAAGGAGCATAAATAACGGTGGTTGTCTGGTTTTCCTTTTCCTTTTGCTTTTGTTTTTATTTTTTTTTTTCGTTTCTATGTAATTATAAGGGTAAATAAGGGTAAATTGACAAAAAGTTATGGTCTATAAATTGGTGATTACCCTCCGTTTATCCCTTGTGACCGTACCATCAAAGTCCTTGTATTATACACGTGGCATCTTTTGGGCCGTTGATCTCTGGTGGGGTCAATGTTGCTCGTGCCGCTTCCAAATTTTGCGAAGTTTCAGTAGTTGATTTCAATCCCTACGTAGGTGTTGGACTACACTAGAAGTTTCTTTCCTCATTTAAATAAACACCTGTAAAGTCGTATTCCACACTTGTTAATAATTAAAACCCAGTTTTAAAGGACGTGAAGTTTGACCAGTCTTCAATGCAAAGCAACCCCCAAAAAAAAAAAAAAATCACTTTGACTAATTCCTTATTATATTATGAATCCCAGCCAAGCAGAGGAATATTATTATGATTTTTTGAAGTATGCATTTGAGTTCACGCATTCAAAGTTTAGAATCTTTATTAAACAGGGTTTTGATGAGTCCAAGGTTTTTAATTTTATTCACAAAAAATTTTCCACCCTGCAAGCTCATAATTATAACATATAAAAAAAAAAAAAGGTTATACATATTATAAGTTATTAGCTAATTAGCTGAAAAAGGTACAAATTACAATGTGGACGTGATTAATTAACTTCATATTTACAAAAATTTAGCCAAAAAAAGGTAAAAGAAGTATAGAAAAGAAGATGGAAAGAAGAGTTTTAAGTATTTCGCTCCTTTTTTTTTTTTTTTTTTTTTACTCGCTTAACAATGAATTTGGTAATGAATTAAATTGGCAATCCCAAAGTCAAATTTTTGCAGCCACATTTTTGGAATAAGTTGCAGCAATGCTTGGAAATATTGATGCTGTCAAATAGCAATGTTGGTTTTATCTATTAAAGGTTGTATGGTCTCTTTTGGCCCTCTAGTATTGCCCATGTTTTTTATATATTTGGATAAATTACTTGAACCTGCAAAGAAATAACAAGTTGTAAATGCTTATAATAATAATAATAATAATAAGTTGTTATCGAATGAAGCAAGCGAGTGTGATGTCGCACACTTCAAGGCATATACAAGGCCGGAGTTGGGGAATACGAAGCATGGGAAACTGCAATCAAGACCTTTAATTCACTAAACACTTCAAACAACCATGTTTGCTTGCTTGCTTGCTACCATTTCTCTAATTTGTTTCTTTTAATAATAAGAATCTTTTTAATTAATATCGTAAAATATAATAAGATTATGTGTTTGCAAGCGTGGGCTTGGAAGCATTATTAATTAACATCACAATCTCCAATTAAGCAGTCAAAGCAATGCATTTTGAAGAATTGGGTCACCTTTCCCTTGCAACCCTCCTCCCTTGGCCTCCTCCCTCCCTCCCTTGGCCTTCATTCTTTTATTTTTACACAAAACTTAGTGTAGGACAAATATTTAGACCCTATCAAGAGGTCATATCATTTTAATTGCTGCATTAATCTTTTAACGATTTGACTTATTTTTGAAAATATTTTTACATTGCATAGTGCAAATCTTTAACATGTACTGTTATATATCATGTTGTTGACAAGTCAATTCAATTATTAAGATAACAAGATCTACAAATAACAAAAAAATACTTGTCCTATCATAAAAACCCTATTCTTTTATAATATTCAATTTAATTTAGAGATTTCAGTGATAGGATCTCAACAAATGCATCATCAGCAAGGTATTATTTTTTTGCCATCAAATTATATTAGACATTACTATACATAATTCATTGTTTTGATGTAATTTTTATTAGATCCAACTATTAAAACTTGATATAAGGTCCTATGGAAGAAAACCCATTTTGATTTTTGTTTTTTGATCCCTCCAACTAGCCCTTAAAAGCCTCCATTCATCCTTTTTTTAAACCATGTATTTTAACGTAAAATTACGCTAAAATTATATTGAAATAAAATCATATGTTTTAGCGAAATTTGCTGAAAATATAACCATATTATGCATAAGAGTGTTAATAGGTTATTTTTCTCACATGTTATTGGAGAATTGTTACAAAATATAAAAGTCATCAAACCAAGGAAAATGAGAATAATGAGGTGATGAAGAGAGAGAGAGAGAGAGAGAGAGATGGGGACTTGAGAAGATTGGGTGTGGGAATGGATGTGAGAGTGTGTGCAGTGCAGAGCATAGCAGGGGACTACTAAGAAGAATATTAATGAGATGAGCAGCATATTTAGCCAGATTGTTTGACCTCTTCCCCCCTGTCCATTCCCTGCTATCTTCTCAGTTCTGATCATTTCTGAACCCAAAATCCAACTCCTTTCTCTCTTCACCACACATTCCTTTGTTCCTTTTTTCACTATTATTATTATTATTATTTTATTTTTTGCTCTCCCCAACCAATAATTCCACACACCCTCAGTTTCTTTCTTTGTCAAGGATTTTCCACTTGGCCTGGTTGTTCTAATTCTTCTCTTAAAAATATTAGAGTATTTTAAGGACTCTTTTTATCGTGCATGGTTATTTTGCTAATGCCTAATTGTTTAAGTTTTCACTTGAGATAAAGAATCTTAAGGAGTATTGTGCATAATTAAGTGTTAATTAACGAACATATTGTTTCACTTTTTTTTTCTTTTTTTTTTCATGAGTTTCATTTTAGGATGCTCTTAAAATGTGTCATATTCTTACCTGAACTCAAGCAAAGACTTTCTCGTGAAGAGGCAAGTGCGGTTATTACAGGAAATACAGACAAAACATATTATTTTTGTTGTGGTGATTTTTATTCTCCAATTTCTCTCTCTAGGAACTAGAAGAGCACTCTCAAACAACTATTTACCCTCCTTTTTTTCCCTTTTAATTTTTTTTTTCTACCGTAGAATACTGCGAGAGAATAACAAAATATAGATAAAATGTCTAGTTACTAGTGGGCCAACACATTAACTTATGCTACTATATATGTCATATGGTAGGTGGGGGTAGGTTGATGTGACCCATGAGTCTTTATGAATAACAATGAGAACCTAAACTAGGACATGCGACAGGAAATACTAGGAGACATGTATTTCAATCTATACAAGATTAAGTAACAAGTTGAAAGGTTACTCTTTGCAATTCTTATTTAGCTCTATTGGGAAAAAAAAAAGAACACACACACACACCAATATAATAGTACCCCTTTTGTTCCTGAGGTTACTTTTGTGGTGTTATTACAAAATATGCATAACCCATTTAAGAAAATCAAGAAATTTTTTGATTGGAGAAGAGTTTTTAAGTTGAAGTCCCTTGGTGTCATATTTTTGTTTCTCCTCACACTTCATACAAGTTGATTTTTTTTTTTTTTTTTTTGTAATAGGGTAAATATGAAATACTCTATCGGTACCAAACATTATTTAAATGTCAAATCACAGACTTTGATAAAAAAAAGTTGTGCGAATTGAAGAGAACTTGATCAAAGTTTTATCGTTTAAAACTATACGTGTAGGCAATATTTCGTACTCTACTGCAATTTATTCTTTTGTTTTTCAAAATAAAAGAAAGTGAATGAATAAGTGAAAGGCCCATTTGGGGAGAAGAAAGGAACAAAAAAACCCTGCAAAGATTCTTTGAGAGGAAAAGGGTGATTGAATTATTTGAATTTGGTTTTCGTGGTCCACCCAGAACAAGAATTTCAGGTAAACCGTAAAAGGGGTAACATAAATGCATTTACCTTTTTTGTTTTTTATTTTTATTTTTTGTACAGAGTTCCATTCTCAAAAAAAAAAAAAAGAAGGTATTTTATTATTACATTTGGAAACGTGTCACCTTTGAATTAGTTTCATGACCGGAAATTTATTATTTTTTTTCCCGAAATTCTATAAATATATATATATAGGAATGATCATGATGCAGTTCGAAGTTTGAACCTAATAATTTTACCCATTTCATAATGCACTCAAGCAACAATACTATATCCTATATATGGACCAAGAACATAGAACATCAACCAATGTTCAAAATTGAACCTTTGAAATTAATTCTAATCACTACAACTTATTCAAAAGTTTGGTTATTTTCTAGTAGCTCATCTCACTAAAAAGGTAAAGATTTTAATATACCTTGATTTTGGAACTTGAAAAAAGATATCACATAAACCCAACTAGCAGATTGGCCATAACTCATGCTATGCTCGGACATGGACGGCCAGTAATCCCTTCATTTAAGGGATATGTAAGTAAAAAGATTTAAAATTGCTCAGTTTCTGCTTCTAAATGTGGTCAAACTTCCACAATTTTAATTAACTCCACAAAGTTCAGACTTAAGCATCTATTGTGTTTTTGTCTTATAATTAACTAGCTTTAATGTGACAAGTGAAGCTAGCGCCATTAATGTTTAGTGGATGCACGAGTTGCTTTTTATGTATTGAGTCTTTAAGTTCAAGTTCCAAGGGTGCAATTGAAAAGAAAAAATAATAATACGATAAACGCATTCTTGGAAAGAGTGAAAATTGTGTGGATAGTATGTTATACATCTCGATTATTTGTAGATTATTTAGGAGAGTAATTCAAACTAATGTTTTAAATTGTAAACAATATAAAGCTTGTATATGTTACAGTAAAAAGCTATAATATATATATCTCATATATTACAGTTCTTAAATCAAATTGATGATTTAAACTACTCTCTTAAACACCCTATAATAAAAAATGATAAGAATTGGTATGTCTGTTGAGAATCAAATATTTACACCGTTTGCATCACAAAATAACGAAAAAAACATAACACGTTCGAGCAATTCTTGCTTCTCCATATAATATTCCATGTCATTCCATTTGCAGTGTGAGATTTGAATTTTACATGCAAATGTTCTAATTAATTGACCATTGTTTGTCAAAGGCTCATTATATTCAAGCAGATATTATCAAAGATCGAATTCTCACCAGTCTAAGTTGTTATGTTGTCTTTCTTCTGTTCATGCCTGCACCACATCCCCCCACCCCCCCCACCCCCCCCTCTTCTTTTCTTTTTTTTTTTTTTTTAATCCCTTTTAATGCCATTGTTTTTATGAAATTGATGTTATCGTTTTTTTTGCTGTTGTCATATTGTTTTCAAAAGGTTATCGTCATCTTCAGGCTAATGTCGTTTTTAATTATAGTTAATGGTTACTGTACTTTTAGTTCATGTGTCCTTAAAGATTATTGTCGACTTTTTCATTTAATTTTTTCCCCACTTATCTTTTTGACGTTGATACTATTTCCTATTCAACGCCCTTTTTTTTTTTTTTTTTTTTGTGTCAATTTATGTTTAAGCTGTTCTCAAATGATTAGTCAGTTTTTTCTATTATTAGATCAATATTCTACAATTAAAAACAAATGAGGTCACCAATATTTCAATGAGTTCAAACACACCAAATTATTTTAAAAAATTCAAAACTAGAAAAAATACTAATATGATCTGATCCGATAAGAAAAAGAAAAAAAATGAAAGAATGGGTGAGGATTGCCCTCGACAACCCTAGATCTCGAAGATCATGGGCGGAGGGAGTTACAAGTCAAGATGGAAGGAGGGAGGTCGTGGGCGGAGATCGTGGGTTGCCACAAGGCGGGTCTTGCTAGTCGATCGTGAGCTCATCAAACAGTCGTGATGGGTTCGTCGAGTGTGGGTCCTGATACCTCAACCCCCTTTCTCTACCACGTCACCCCTAACTTGATCTGGTCTTAATGTAGTTCGCAAAAAATCACGGCTGTGTTTGCGAGCCTATCGCTGACATTTGTAGAGTCTCACGGAGATGAAAGATTGCCAGCAGTTTTAGAGATGAGGTCAAATTGCAAGGAGGTCAAAGGGCATCGCAATTTTGACTCGCAAAGGTCGAGCCGTTAACAGTCGATCCCCTTTTCTCCACCCACCACCCCCACCACCAGAGTACCCCTATCGATGGCGACCCCTACCCCTAACAGAGGACAATTGTTTTTCTTTTTTTATTATTTTTCTTTTTTATTTGTTATTTTAAAAATAATTAGGTAAAAAAAAAAAAAGCGATAGAGTGAGGGTGTGTGTATTTTTATTTTTATGAGACTTAGATTTTAAACATTAGATTTTAATCAACAGCTGAATAAAAAAGGTCTTATAGATAAGAAGAAAAGAGATCTTAAAAATAAGATCTTTTGAAGGGTCTTATCATAGCATTTCTTATCTCTCTCTTTTTTTTTTTTTTAATCTTTCATTTTCACGTTGCCCAAGTCGTTTGTTCAATGTCGTTTTATAGTTGTCGTTTCATTTGGTATGCTTTTAATATCGTATCATTTTTTGTAATTCTAAGTTTCTTCTTAATATCATGTCGTTTTATTTGTAGCTTTCTCTTCTTATCGTTTCTCTAGATCAATAGCTCAATCTGGTCTTAATGTAGTTCGCAAAAATCGCGGCTATGTTTGCGAGCCTATCGCTGACATTTGTAGAGTCTCACAGAGATGAAAGATTGCTAGCAGCTTTAGAGACGAGGTCAGATCGCAAGGAGGTTGTAGCCCTCGCATGGAGGTCAAATGGCATCACAATTTTGACTCGCAAAGGTCGAGCCGTTAACAGTCGATCCCCTTTTTTCCACCCACCACCCCCACCGCCAGAATACCCCTATCGATGGCGACCCCTACCCTTAACAGAGGACAATTGTTTTTCTTTTTTTATTTTTCTTTTTTTATTCGTTATTTTAAAAATAATTAGGTAAAAAAAAAAAAAGCGATAGAGTGAGGGTGTGTGTATTTTTATTTTTATGAGACTTAGATTTTGAACATTAGATTTTAATCAACAGCTAAATAAAAAAGGTCTTATAGATAAGAAAAAAAGAAATCTTAAAAATAAGATCTTTTGGAGGGTTTTATCATAGCATTTTTTATCTCTCTCTTTTTTTTTTTTAATCTTTCATTTTCGCGTTGCCCAAGTCGTTTGTTCAATGTCGTTTTATAGTTATCGTTTCATTTGTTATGCTTTTAATATCGTATCATTTTTTGTAATTCTAAGTTTCTTCTTAATATCATGTCGTTTTATTTGTAGCTTTCTCTTCTTACCGTTTCTCTGGTTGCCGTTTTACCGTTCATTTTATTTTTTAAAGTAAATGTCGTTTTTTGTTAATTCTGTTTTATTAATGTTGTTTTCTTTTTGTCATGTTGTTAATGTTATATCGTTTTTTTAGAGAACTAATGTTATATCGTTTTTGTTTTCTTCTAAATGTTGCTTTGATTTTTTTTTTTCGTTTTTTTGTTGTTGTCTAATTTTAATTTTATTTTTCTTTGCTTTCTTTTTGTTTTTGCTGCTTATGCGTATTGTTTCTCTATGCTTGTTATCACCGTTGCTTATTGTTAGTGTTGTTTTCTATCGAATGTTGTTTTTGTTACTTTATAAAGTTTTTACATGCTATAATATTTTGATTTTAACTATGTTTCTCAGCAAACTCGGCGTTGTTTTCACTGATTATTGTCGTTCTTTGGCATTAAAGATTCTTTTTTATTATTGTGGTTTTCCCATTTAATGTCATAATCTATTTAAATTCTTATTTCTTGCGCCATAAATCTATTTATCATGTAAATAAGAATTATTTACACTATAAGCTATTAGCTTTAGGAAGTAAAGCAGATAGATGAAATCTTGAAAGAATTTGATGAAAGAATTCTGATCTTTTTCATTCAACTTATTCAGAAAACAACTATACAAGGGCTTGTTAAATACTTGCTTAACTGATTGAACAACTTGTCTCAGCTACATACTATACTATGGACATGTGTATAAAGTTGGTTGCACCTGTTAACTAATTTGCTATTCTGTTACATTCTGTTATTACTCTAACATTGTCACAACCCGCCTTTTTTTGGGCTGTGATAAACCTTCTCTAATTTACGTACAAACGAAAACTTAGGAAAAACTTTTTTTTTTACAAGTATATTTTATGGATGGATATTAATATCTTTTGAAACACAATATATATATATCTATTTATTCCACACATTTGTTTGCACACACATTGGTTTTAGCAACTATCGAAATACAGACATACACTTGTATTTACATAACAACCTTTCCTTTGCAATACAGTTCTTCAAACATTACTTTCAAAATATCTTAAAATATACTACCACGAAAACTAACTGCGGCAGAATCCATACCCATTTTGCATACTATTCATCCTTCCACCAGCTCATCAAGGAATTATTCTGTCTTTCTTGTGGGAAAACCTACAGCATGAAAATACTTAGTGAGCTTACGCTCAGTCAGTCGCAATACAACCCACATGTACATTCAATATAATGCATGATCCAATTATGCTTTCTTATGAACGTTCCTCATCCTTTTCATATCTTATCTCTTACTAAGGCCCAAGTGTTTATACTATTGTGCATATAGGTCTACGTGACACCTTGACCATACTATATCTTTAAACTCCTCTTGAGTCAGGAGTCGGTACGATACTTTTTTTAACTTTCGATGATATAATTACCAGTTCAATTATTGTGGTTGACATACCATGCATGAAATGATAATCACATGTTATATGCAAACACAATTGTTCTTGCACAATACTGTATACACAAGTACATACTTTTATACTCGTAAGTATACGTCAACATACATATCGATATACAATATAACATACACACGAGTATTTATTTAGTATACTCACAGGCATACACCAACGTATTTGTAGATACTCATGTCATAGCATACACTCAGGTATACACCTTGATATACACACAGGTATACATATTTATACATTACATACTATATCTACAAATTTATACTATAGGTGGGTTGTGTACTTACTTGATTCAAATGTCGGGTAATTCAACCTTGATTTTTCCTCTGTCTTAGACTTCTAGGATTCTGTTGGGCAATTTCAAAGCCATTGCCCACATTTACTATGTTTCGATATAAAGTGATCGTTAATTAATAAACTGAGTTGCATAAATGTATACAGTATGAATTAACGATCTAAAGTGATCGTTGATTAATGATCACTTTGTATACAACTCTGAAAACCATTGGTAAAAATGATCACATTTACTATCTTTCTAATCATTTCTTTTTCCCATTTAAAACATTTTGGAGCCATTCGGATTATTCAGGTAAAAATAACGATTATGCCCTCCGTGGATCTACTAACTTTTTCGAGCTTGATTTCGTTATTCTAACAAAAATAGTCATGTACTAATTTGAAAATAATACCCTAGTGGGTCGGATCTCCTTATTTTTCATCTATGTCTCATTTTCGTGAAACTTTGCAGTTTAATCCCTAAACTGAAAATTTTGACAATTTTACCTCCGAGGATAAAATTTATCTCTTTAAACCAAAATTTTCTATTTTTCAAAAGGAACATTTTTACTCAAAGCACCATATCCTAAGTCATTTTAAAATGACATTTTTACACTTTTAACATTTTTTTTTCAATTTTAACAAATTCTTGAAAAATTTAAATCTCACAAACGATTGAGATTTTTGAAGAAATTCTCAAAAAGGCTAACAGTTTCATCGAGATCTACAACTTTCATGTTTTAAATTTTTCAAAATTCTCACTTTACAAGGGTGTTTTGGGGCAATTTTCATTTCTACCGAGAAGAAACTTTTTCTTACATTCTAGTCCTTGGGGCATTTTTGTGAAAATCTATTTTTAAACAATCTACCCCTGTATAGGCAGTTCCATCCCTTGTTTAAATCATTTTCATGCCCAACTATCATTTTTGAAAAACTAGCTCTAAAATTACAAAAATAATACTTTTTACATAACTACCATTTTTCATCATTCAACTCTTAATTTCACAACATCAACATGCCATACTTCATATTTCTAGGGGGTTCAACCAAAAACTAGCTCAAGAAGCCATACACTTTTGAGAAAATAAAAATCACAAAATTTCCAAAACTTTAAAAATCAAAACTTACTCCAAATAACACTTTTTGATTTCTAGCCTTCCAAGGCTTCTTTGAAACTCCTTCCTAGACACCGTTTTCATACAAAAACACCTTGACTTAATTTCTCCCTCAACCCATGAAAGATCTCTTGAAAACTTGAAAAAAAGTTAGATTTTTACCTTAAAATTTGTTGAACTTTCTTGGATTTTACCTCTTGAACTTAATTGGGGTTATTTTTGCAAAGATTTGGGTGTGAGAAAATTTTTGGGAAGCTTCTCTAATGGCTGCCGTGGGGTTTGGAGAAGAAGAAGAAAGAAATTTTTTTGCTAAGCTTGCATTTAACGCTTCCTTATCCTCTTTGGTAACTTGTCAAGTAACCCTTTGGGTTACCAAGTGTCTCAAGGTGATTGGGCTACCTTTCATGACATGGTGGCCCAATAGAAATCCAATGGGTGTCCACTTTGTGGGACCAAAAAATTTACACTATATAATTTTTCACCACAAAGTATTTTTCTCACACTACGGTGGTCAAATCAGTGCAAATTCATATCCTTAGATTGTGTAAACTATTTTATTTATCTTTGGTTTACTTTTGGAGGCCAAACATAACCTTTTTCATATCTGTGTTTTCACTTAGCAATATATTTATAGTACGTCGGCCTCCTTTTTACACTGGGTTGGGTTTCGGTAGACTCTATGTCTTATTTGTACTCTAATTATCTACTCGTTTGTATCACAATTTTACAATTAATTGTGATATAAAATTTATTTTATGGATATTATTTATAAATTTTTAAGTAATTATACTCATAAAATCTGCATTAAAAATATCCAACATTGCATCACATTCATAGTGAAATTTTTCAATTAATACTGCTCATTTATACATTATCACAATTTTACATAAATTACAACTTTTAAGGGTAAATTCATTAATTAAACCTAATTTAAATATTATATTTTATTAATAAATTCCCTGGTCATTACAAACATCCCCCCTCAAACTTCAAGTGCTAAAATCTAAAACTCTAAGTTTGGATCTAAATGTGCTGAAGGCAAGACTAGAAATGGCCTTTGTTTGAAAACATTAGCTAATTAATCAACTATTGGAATATGTCTCAATTCTAGAAGCTTTTGTTGAATCTTTTCATGAATAAAGTAAAGATCCAGTTCAATATGTTTTGTTCGAGCATGCAAAACTGGATTTGCTATAAAATATATAGTACTCGGATTACCACACCAAATAATAGGCTTCTTTGTGCTTACAATTTTTAACTCTCCTAGTAGCCCTTGAACCCAACTTATTTCTGCAACTAAGCTAGCTAAAATACGATACTCAGCTCTGTTGATGACCTTGACACAGTATGTTGCTTATGTGATTGCCAAGAAATCAAATTAGATCCTAGGAACAAGCAATAACCTGATATTGAGCATCTATCATTAACATCTGATGCCTAATAAGCATCACAAAATCCAACTAGATTAAGTTGGGGTAGAGAGCACGAGGTGAGATGCAAACCAAATTCAATGGTTCCTACCAAGTAATGTAAAATTCTTTTGACATTTTTCCAATGAGCTTCTAAAGGATTTTGCATAAATTGATATACTCGATTGACTGAATATGCCAACTCTGGTTGGGTAATTGTAACATACTATAAAGCACCCATTGTGCTTTTCTTCCTTCTAGTAGTGGTACCAAACTCCAAGTATTGTTCCTAAGTGAGGATAAATATTCATCTCTCATTACTGGCTGCCAATCAGTTTGTTCTAAAGCTTCTACTTTGTTTATGAGTATGGGGACAATGCCATGTGAAGTCAATAATTCAGTAAAAGGTCTATACTTCCCTAGTCAGTTTGAACAGTTTTGATTTTGTGACCTAATTGAAGCTCAACCTAGTTTTT
Organism: Artocarpus hirsutus; assembly: GCA_946598075.1. Taxonomy (NCBI): domain Eukaryota; kingdom Viridiplantae; phylum Streptophyta; class Magnoliopsida; order Rosales; family Moraceae; genus Artocarpus; species Artocarpus hirsutus. The sequence continues at coordinate 88,413 of CAMOHE010051966.1, forward strand.
AAAGTTAACAAAGGTTTACAAGGCTTCTGACTTGTGTCTTAAAAGATACAACCATGGGAAACATGTGAAATGATCAATGAAATGAATATAGTATCAATAGCCACTAGTAAAAGCAATGGGAGAAGAACCCCAGATATTTGAATAAATCATTTCAAGAGGTTTAGTATAGATTGTTGTAAAATGAGGAAATGGAGATTGATACAACTTGCTAAGACAACGGGCTAAACAAACTGTATTAGAAACTATTGATAGTTTTGAGATTACATTGTGCTAGTACAAGATTTACAATTGAATCCGAGGGATGGCCTAATCTGTTGTGCCAGACACTGAATTGAGAAGAATTGGTAGATGAAACATTACACAACAGATTTTTATGCACAATAGGTGTACAGGAAGAGTCATTGACAGAAGAATTTAAAGAGCTAAAATTGAGGTAAGACAATGAAATAGGCTGTTTGAAGGAATTTGACTTGGGAAGCTGGATCTGAGATTTGTCAAAAACATAGAGACCCCTTTTAAGATGACTTTCCAGAAGTATGGCTTGAGTGGCAAGATCCTTCACAAAAGAGACATTGGGATGAAACTCAAAATATACTTGATTATTTACACTATAAGCTATTAGCTTTAGGCAGTAAAGTAGATAGATGAAATCTTGAAAGAATTTGATGAAAGAATTCTAATCTCTTTCATTCAACTTATTCAGAAAACAACTATACAGGGGCTAGTTAAATACTTGCTTAACTGATTGAACAACTTGTCTCAGCTACATACTATACTACTAACACGTGTACAAAGTTGATTGCACCTGTTAACTAATTTTCTATTCTGTTACATTCTATTATTACTCATAACATAAACAAATGGGTTTATATAATAAATTTAATATTTACTATAAATATTTTCAAAACTTGATATTTTTTACAATTAAATTAAGTAACATTTCCTACAATTTCTTAGCTTTTTTTAATGGTAATTATTGTCTTTGTTTTATAATTGCTAATTACGTGTAATGTGTTTTTTATGTTATTGCCATTTACATGTTAGTGTTCTTTTTTAGTAAACACATTGATGTGTTTGAGTCGGTTGTCCTTATTATGGTTTTTTCCTTAAATTATGTTGGTTTTAAAGGTTATGTAGTTTTTGAAATAATTGTTCTTCTAAGTATTGTAGATTCAATATTGATGTCATTTCTATGTTGTTGTCGTTTTTTATTAATGTCTTAGGTGTTTGACAAGGGACAGTTTTAACCAACTTCTTAGTTATGAACAGTATAAAGCTCTCACGTGTTACAGTAAAAAGAAAAAAGTTGCTACAGTGTAAAGTTTTCACATACTATAGTGTTTACAGTTCTAACCATCATGTCAAACACCCTAGTCTTTTTTCTTTCCTTGTCATTATTAAGTTTATTGTTGTTTTCTTTTCTTTAGAGGATTTGTTGTTTCCAATTAATGTCGTCTTGTAGGTTGACGTCGTTTTCCACATTGATATCCCTTTATTTATTTTGTTTTACCACCACTTTTTTTGAGGTCCATCTTATAAGCTCCATCGAGAAACATTTCAAGCCACACCAGTGTAATGTGTCTCACAGGTTAATGTATTTTTTTTTAAATAAAAAAGTTTTAAACCATACTGTTGTCGTTCTCCACGTTATCTATAGAAATGTTTGTTTTATGCATTCATTGAACTCAATGAACTCAAATTTGGATTTAAGTATCAAGAATTTTTTGGATACATGTTTGTTTCCCCCAAAAACTGAATCATTTGAGTATTAATAGGGTCCGTTTGGTAAATGGATACGAATTAGTGATTTAATTTGAGTTAGTGTGATTTGAATTAGGATTTAAGTTAGTGATTTGAATTGTTATCCAAATTGACCTTTGGATATGCATTTAAGTTTTGATCTGAGTATGGAATAAAGTTGAAATTTGTGTTTGAAAAGGTAGTGAAAATAGTTTTTTATTTACTAACAAATCTAATAAAATCTTAATATTAATGATCCTAAAAAATATACAATATTGATCTTAATTAATTCCTCTCTTCACTAGAAACATAATAAAAAAAGAATCTTCTCAATTGGATATCAAATGAAGAAATTATAATTTTTTTTTCTCAAACATAGGAGAAAGAATTTCAGTTTTTTTATGTAGCAAAGATATCTGAGTATCAAAAGTTTAGAGGGAGTCAGAACTCTAAAAACTTGATTCTTGATACTCAAAGAATTTCGATTTTGGAGAAAACAAACATGTATTCAAATGATTATTGATATTCGAATCTAAATTTGAGTTCATTGAGTACAAAAAGTACTCAAAACAAGCATAAGTTTTCAGAGTTCTCATCCTCCTAAACTTTTGATACAATAAAAAATGAAATTCTCTCTCCTATATTTGAGGGAAAAAAATCATAACTTCTTCATTTAATATCAATTGAGATGATTCCTTTTTCACTTTGTTCCTACTGAAGAGAGAAATAAATCAAGATCCATATTGCATATTTTTTAAGATCATTAACATTAAGATTTTATTAGATTTGTTAATAAATCAAAAACTATTTTCACTACCTCTCCAAACACAAATTTTAATTTTATTCTAAAAACTTAAATGCATATCCAAACGTCAATTCGGATAATAATACAAATCAATAACTCAAATCCTAATTGAAATCACACTAACTCAAATCAAATCACTAATTCAAATCCATTTACCAAATGGACCCTATGTCTATCATCTTATCATCTATTGTACGGGGCCTGCAACACACATTCCCAGTTTCATCGCGACTTAAACAACTATTTCGGACACATCCATTTTTTTTATTTAGTTTTCATTAAGTTTTCTTTTAGATTAAAGTGAATTATTACATCCAAATATTAAAAAATTGATTTTTTATTGATATTTTTACGAAAATTTTTCATATTTTAAAAGTATTGATCTAGAAATAGGAGTGTCTTATCTTTTTTGCAAAATATCTAGAAATTTGCGTGAAAATATTGGTAGATATCAATTTCTGTAAAAAACTATAATGTTAAATGACAAAATATCAAAAAATTTTACAAAAAATTTCACAAAAGCATTGGCGAATAATCCCTGCTTTATATATATATATATATATATATATATATAATTTATTTCAAAACTCTATAAATTTCATGTCATTTTTTATTCACTTTTTAATGTAGTTTTTCAAAAAATCCGCTTTTAATGTTATAAAATTTATATTTTTATTTATTTTTTAAATGTAGTTTGTAGTCTCTTAGTGTTGGAAAAATAATACACAGCGAAATTTTAAAAATTTTAAATAAGAGTATTTTTCAAAACATAAGTTTGAGATGTTATATGTATAAATTAACCTAATCTTACTAACCTTGTATTCGCCAAAAAGCTTCCGAAATCTGTGTAGAGAAGTAACGTTCCAGAAGAGCCTCAACCAACTGGTCTTCTTTGCTATTCTCTATCCACGATTGGAGTGAGTGTGGGCTCACACGTACAGCTCTTCCTCAAGGTGATTCTCCTTCCAACCAATTGAGAGAACTCAAAGCTAGTGTTTGTGATTTGTGAACAAGAGTTCTCAGGGAGTTTCAGATTCTCACTAGCAGAGAATCACTCTTAATTTCTCAATTGATCTAAATAACTCATGAGACTCACTCCCTATTTATAGAGGTTAGGTCTAGGGTCATTCCTTATCAGATAAGGTCTCAAAAATTCGAAACAGAATCAAATTCGGGTCAATATCGGATGAAATACGTGTGAAAACGCGTGATTTTTAATTCGCGCATAGACAGGCCGAACTTTCTTATAGGTAGGCCGAACTTGCCTCATCGGTAGGCCGAACTTTAGAATCGGCATGCTGAACTGCCAAAAAAAATCTCAGTGAATCTTTTATTTTCCACCTGAGATTCTATAGGATAAAGCCTCAGTTTCAATTCAAAGAACCCAATAGAGAAGTTATTTAATTAAAATAACTTTATCTAGATAATCTCTAGGAAAATAAATAGATTCATAATAATTCTACAAGTTTATCTTGATATAATTTATTCAAAATTAAATCAACTAATAAACAGACAAGAATTATCCGATCCTAATAATTTAACAAGTTTAATCTTGAATTAATTTATCACAAAATTAATTCAACCGATAAACAGACATGAATTATTTGATTCTTTCAAATTTCAACCAATCTAATAAATCTGACATAAGTCACCAATAATTAGAAAAGCACGCCATATCGTTACAGGATTTTGTGAGCTAACAAAGGGGACCAAATTAACCTATATAGTTCAAGCTCCCAATAATTATGAAATCCAATATCCTAGATATACATTTCATAATTATCAACTCCAATGCTACTCCACTAAAAGCTTAGAGCTGCACTCTCGAACTCTATAGAATTACGAAGCTCGTATAGCTAAGTCTCTATGACATATCATAGTGTACCGTATCCCCATAGGATTATCCATAATCGGCTTAAGGACAAGTTCTGTCTTACCTTCCCGATTATTTTTATATTACGTTCCATCATCTCACCATCGAAAAACTTACCATCCAAAGACAGTATACCATTCGGTTACACCTATGTATCCAAATGGTTGAGCGCTCTAGTTTTCTAATTACAGGATAACGCATATAAGAGGATATCTTTACTCCTAAAGAGGAGCTATGGATTCCATATCTATGAATAATAGGTTTACGTCATCAAGAGTCATGCCTCCAACGTACCGACATGCATATCATTATTAAGATATGGGTGTCACCCTTTGACACATCAAAAGACACAAGTCAAGACAACGGGCCCACTAGTCATCTCAAGATTAAGATACAATACAAATGATTTGTAACGCCCCCTTTCCAGACGTCACAGATGTCGTTACATTCATTCTTTAAAACATTAATTGGAGCAAACTATTGTAATTAATAACGTGCATTTGAAATCATAGTTTGGAAAAGCATTCCCAGGATCTTTACATACATTTTTTTTTATACAAATACAAAAATACAATTTATAAGAAATTATAATCTTTCTAACTAAAACAATTTGCTTTTCTATAGACATTGTATAAATAGTTTGCTAATATCATGTAAAATTAAATTGACCTTTGAAAAACAAAAGATAAAATTCTTTGAACATGTCTCGGCCGGCAGGCCGAACTTTTAACTTCGGCAGGCCGAAGGTCACCCATCGGTAGGCCGTCTGAGGCCTTATAGAATGGGGTTTTCAAAATCCAAAAGATCGGCAGGCCGATGCTTGGCAACCGGCAAGCCGATTGGAAATCTTCGACAGTCCGACCAGTATGGTCGGCAGGCCGAACCCTTAAAAAAAAATTTTGATAACAAGTTTTAAAACTTCAAATGCGGAAGAAAATTTTATAAAATAATAAAAACACATTCACAAAATTTATAAAAATTATTCTTAATTTATAAACATACTCAAAATCCAAAATCATAGAATATCTCTTTAAAGCTTCTTTCCTTGGCGTTCTTCCATTTGCAACTATCTTCCTTAGCTCACACGCCTATCATTGTCCTCCGTCTACTCCATAACTTTCTTACCCTTATCTGCAACATGATGAAAAACTTGAATAAGCTAATGCTTAGTAAATACATTGTAATTCTCACAACTTAAAAACATTTCATGAACATCATCATCATCAACTTAAAAACATTTCATGAACATCATCATCATCATCATCATCATAATAGTGCACTAGGCACATTTCATAGGAACATATCTTTCATTACATCATCCATATTAAAACTTATCCATTTTATCTTAAGGGGCCCAAGTGTTGCACCATAACATCATCATCATAGGCGCGCCATCATGAGAGGAGAGGGGTTGCAAAGCCCAAACCAAACATGAGATGTCCAACCTTTAGGACATCATAAACATGAACATAAACATTAGGTGTGCAACACTTATTTAGGTGATACATATATACATACTTATTTTCATACTTTGAAAAGCGTTATCATGAAAACATGCATAAACTTTCATGCCTTAAACTTCATGAAAAATCATCATGAGAAATCATCATAAAACCATCATAAAAATGGATTTCAAACTTTTCATAAAACTCATACTTTTCATAATCATACTTTTCACAAACGCATCATGTTGCAGGTCAGAATGTACTTACCTCAAATGAGCTTACTTAACCTTACTTTGTTGGTGACAACGCCGCGGTCTTGATGTGCTCACTTCTCAATTTGTTCATGTCATACATTTATAAAATGGTAATTAACATTTAATCAATGAATTCATTACCATATCATAATTCTCATGATAACCATTTCATAACATATATAGCATCAATTTCATAAAAACTTCATGCATGCATTTTCTTTAAACATAAAACATAGAAACAACTTTTTCAACACATTTTCACTTCTGACCTACATGAATTTAAAAATTTATAACTTAACATCCACTTATAATTTGCAAACCATAATTGGCAGAGACAAACTTAACAAATATACCTACTACAATGATTTTTCTTTAGTCATAAAAATCTCATTAGCAATTTAAATAATTCACATAACATTCTGCATGAAATCTGCCAGCTTAGCAAAACAGTGAGCATTATTATCACAGGTCTAATTTTTCATATTTCTATTTCACAGAAAAATCCACAAAAATTCTTACATGTAATACACTCATAGAATTATAACATATTTAAAATTCAGCCTTAAATAAATTCCTAACACTTCAAAACGTGCATTGGAAGGCAGAGATAAAAATAGCCACAATTATTTAGACAGTGGGTTACATGCAATAACAATTCCCAAATAATTAAAATAAATGTATTTAAACCTCAAAATTCATATGATATCATTTTAAACATATACATACAGTAGCATAAAATTTCTTATTTCCAAATA
>CAMOHE010051967.1:10955-23030 GCA_946598075.1 Artocarpus hirsutus
CTGAAATTGGCATAGTTTCTACTATCGTAGTTTTCAGTAATGTTTCCTTTTCGTTTTGTAGTCAACAAAATTTTCAATAATGGTTGATGAATGAAACTATCCAAGAACCGATCAAGATCTTGAAAAAATTACAACATATGATCAAATTATTGTTATAAAATTAAAATTTAACACAATATTTAAAATATCTTAAGAATGTTTTTAATAATATAGTAATTATTTTAATACTATCATATTTTGTATTATATAATTACATAGAAATTATTTTAATAATATTATTTGGAGACATGTAAAATAGTTATAAACTAGAGTTATATTTTAATTCAATAAATATAATTAAAGCATTTATCTCATTAACTTTAAGATTTTTTGGTAATTATGGATCTGTTTGGTAGTGTTTTCAAAATATGAAAATATAGTTTTGTTTTAGAAAATAAAGATTTTTGAAGAATTATGTTGAGAGTATTTTTAAAATTTTTGTCTTAAAAAAATGTAAAAATATTTCTAAAACTCCAAAAATAGTACCAAATCGGGCTGATATTTTTGACCTAGTTTTCAGTTATGTGTGTTGGCAATAAAAAAATAATTATTAGGATCTTTGGTGCATTGCTCTTGAACTACTTATACATTTTCTCAACTTTTTATTTTGGTAAGGAGTAAATTACTTGACAAGTCCTTGAACTTTTTAGAAAATACCTCGGTAGTTTTCATTTCATTTTTTTTTTTAAGCTTTGTTGAACCTGAACTTGCAAAAAGGGTTTAAAAGGACTAAGATGCCTGACAGTTGTTATTTTTCTCCCATTTTTCAACCATGTGCGTGTCATGTCGGGCTCTTTTTAGGGGCATCTATGGGATAGCGCCTTAGGAAGATTGAGGAATATAAATGGTATGGGTGGCTAGCTGGTTATTGTTGTGGTTGAATTTTGGGTTTTGAGGATTGTTGTCTATTTGGTCTCTTGAAATTGTTTCTTCAGTTTTTTTTTTCTTTCTTTTCTGAGAATCCCCACTTTTGTTGCCCATTGGGTCCCTTTAAAATTTGTTTGTATGACTATGGGGATGTAACTCTTGTATCTGTCAATGTTGCAAAAGGTTGTATTATTTGTCAATTGTGAATTAGATATTTAGTGAATGAGAAAATTAATTGCAATGTGTTATTTATTTATGGAATTTTCAATTGTTAATTAGTAATTTAATGAATGATAAGGTTAATTGCAATGTCTTATTTGTTGTTAAAATTTTGAATCAATTGGGTATAACATTAACATTAATTAGTATCTTTTTGAAATAATTTGGTAAAGTTAGAGATATGTGAGAAATTATAACATTAACATCCGTTTGATTTTGGTCCTAAAAAAATGCCATTGTAACTAGAAGTGACAATACCAAAGAAAGATGAACATATGAGTAAGACCATAACTTACATTACTACTTGTGCTTATCAATGTTTATCAGTAAAATGCACTTCCCTGCATGTCAAAATACATATGCAAATCCTAAGTGCACGAAACCAAAAAAAAAAAAAAAAAAAAAAGTTTTCCAAATCACACCATAGAAGGCCTTATAGTAGGCATATTAAGTTAAGTACAACACAAACTAATTAAGTTTTGGTACTAATATCAAATTATTCTAAAACTAGGGAGCTGGCTAAGAAAGTCCCTCTGCATGTGGCTGGCTGCTTGAAGCATCAATGATGACAGTAGGTGCAGTTGCATTACTTGTGTACTTGTTACAAGTACTCTTGTTATGACCCCGAGGGCCACATGAAGTACAATATAATGATCATACCAATCCTTTGAAGCTTATTGTTCCATGTTCTTCCATCTTCATACTCTCTTGGTTCTTTGTGCCTCACTTTCTTTGGTTTGCCTTGTTGATTCTTGAAGTCAGGGGCATTCACATTGCCTTACCAGTCTTCTTCCATAATTCAGGATGATTTATTGGCCTCACATGATGAGAGTACACCCACTGATAGCATGCCTTTGTTAGACTTAGATAGACATAATCATAAATCTATAAAGAATGGTTCCTTATGTAAGCAATTGCACAAGGGCAAGGGATGCCACATAGACCCCATCTTTTGCTGGCATAATGCTTGGCCCTTAAGTCCACCACATATTGCCTAGAGTCCTTACACTGAACCTGAAGCAATTTTCATATTAAAACTTCAATTATTATTGTTGAATGGTGTGTAAGTGTACATGATCATAAGTAATAAAATGGTAGTAGAGTATTGTTTTTCTCAGGGATTGATTTTCAAAACATTACCAATTACTGTGACTACAATAGCTCTAATTTTATCTAGACAATTCTAATTTATAAACAAAAAATAAAGTAATTAATTAAACTAAAAGCGAGAAAGTAATTAATGTTGCAAACTGGAGAAAAGGATTGAAGGGAACTCAATGTTATGTATGGTAGGGTTTTTTTGATTTAACCTGATTTGGCTGTGTTGTCCACTTTAATAGCTTGTTGATTAATTTCATCCAAATCACCAGTCGTAGATTTTCTATTTTTTATTTCACTTCCTCTCCCGAGTGCCAAGTAAAATATATGCAAAACTAACCAAATTAATATCCATATTAACTCAATTGATTGAGCATTCATCACGCATCAACCTACTCTATTGATTACCCAAGTATAATGGCCTTGCGAACTCAAGATACTATAAGTCCTTTTTGGAAATGTCTTTCTCAAGATTAAATCCACATATCTAAAATTTCTAATTTATCAACAAACAAACTAGAACATAAGCATGGAGAAACATGAATGATTTAGGAATGAAATTCAATCAACAACCAATTAAAGATTCAAAACATAGTCACTTACAATGTACATCAACCCTTGTAGCTTTAGAAGTTTAGCTATGCATTGAAAATAATGTATCCATAACCAAAATCACTTCACAAATCAAATCCATGTTCATCTCAATTCAATCAAAATACAAGTTCACAGGCTAAACAGGCACAAAGAGAGGAAGAAAGGAACAACTTGTTCTTGCCACCAAGCTTCAAGCCTTCAATCCTCGAATCTCTAAGAGTGCTCCCAAACCTTAGATTTTCCCCTTTTGGTATCTGTATTTTTGGTTCTCCAAAAGCTCCCTTTGAAATCTTGCCCCTTGTCCTTTTACACTTTGCTCAAAATGGATGTAAAATGAAAACAACATGTGCTCGAGCATTGCAGAAGATGTATTTCCCACTATAGCGTCATCAAGGGTCAATAAGGAGAACCTTAGGGCTTAGGCTCAATTACTGCGGCGAATGGATTCCCTTCTACAACAGCTCACTGTTTTCCTACTAAGGCACTGCAGCGCCTAGAGTTGGCTAGGCACTGCAGCCTATGCACTTGTCTATCTCTGGTTCTGGCTTGAGAGCTGTAGCACCGAGAAGTGGCAATACAGCCTATAAATTTGCTAGTGTCTGGTTTTAGTACTGCAACGGATATTTCTGGTGCTACAACATGGGTTTTGGTGCTGCAGTGGATGTTTCTGGCGCTACAATGCCTAGGCTACTCAAATAACACATTTTCTTCTTCTAGAATTCCTCTTTTTGCTCCTTCTTGCATTGGACCTACAAAAGCAAAATTTAAACACAATAAAACACTAACAAAATGCTCAAACACCAACAAAGATACTTATGGCAATCACTTAATAAAACCAAATTATCAATTATCACTCTCAAAATACTCTCAATATAAAGATTGACAATGTTAATCATATATTTAATAGTGATTTTGCATGACCTGGAATTTCCAATCTCCATAATACTCAGCAAAGCCGTCCATAGAAGCAACCTTGTCGTCCTTAATGCTTTTATAGTCCTCAGTCCAACATGATTCTTTCATTTCTCAACATCCTTGAAAATTTATTTAAAATAAAAACGTTTTCATTCCATGATCGTTCTTCCTGTTTTCCTATCGGACATCGTCCTGCATCCGCTCCAAGCTTTTCCATCGTTACGTTTTACCTTTTCCTTTATCTGCAACATAAATTAACTTATATAAGCAAAGCTTAGTAAGACACTTACATCTCACAAAAATAAACACATTTTTTTATAACAAACATCATTATAAAGATGAACATCCTAGAAAACTTTTTAATATTTAAAAACATCATAAAGATAAACATCCTAGAAAAATTTTTAATATTTAAAAACTATCATATAGTGGGCCCAACATTGTACCATCATAGCGCACTAATCACAGAAAGAGTGAGGTAACTAATTCCAAACCAACTGTAACAAAAAATCTGCTCACCAAACAAAAAACTGCTCACCGGTCGCCATCAACAACAAGGGTGTATAATGCTAATTTAAAACATAAAATATATATTTATATACATATATTTTTCATCAAAACATCATCATAAGAAAAATATTAAAACATAATCACAGCATCATCAACGTCAAAAATATATATTTCTCATCGTCATTTTTTTATTCATATTGCAGGTGAGAGTGTACTTACATAAATGCCTTACTTAACCTTTTTTAACTTTCCCGACGATGACGTACGATCAAGGTGTTGGGTGCTCGCCTTTAAAACCACTCATGCCATAAATATAATGAAATTATTAAAAAGTCATAATAATCTATCAAATATGTCCATCTCATTAAAGCAGCACCTAAATAGCTGATTTTATCATCCCATAATATCAAAATACAAATAAAACAAACCATTACACAAGATTACAAGACTTTAAAAAACTGACAGCCAGGCCTTTGTATTTTTCAAAAATCATAACAATTCATATAGAATTCTAAACGACTTGAAACCAGTATAAAATAAAGTAGAATCTAGAGCTTTTTATCGACACCTAATTTGTTAAAAATGGAGTTCGTTTGTGCACTCAAGAATAGTTTTGAAAACTAATCACAAAACTATATGAAAAGCTGGGGCTTCAGCCAATTTGAAAAACTATAAAAATTCTCATAAGACTTCAAATAAGCTAAAAGCTAATTCAAAAGAAAGTAGACAAACAGAGCTTTCTAACGACATATGATTCATTAAAAATAGAGTTCATTTGGATCCTCAAATATGATTTTGAATTCTGGTTGTAAAACTGTTATAGCAACTGGCAGTCCGACCTTCACTGATTTGAAAACTCATAACAATTAATTTAGGATTCCAAATAGCCTAAAACAAATTTTAGAAGAAAGTAGACATCTAGAACTTGCCAGTGGTATCTAATTTATTAAAAATGAAGTCCATTTGTACCTTTAACTAGAGTATTAAATTTTGAGTATAAAACCTAGAAATTTCTAGCATGCTCCTAAATACGAAAATTCTAAAAAAAAATATCTCATCTTAAAAAAATATCACTAACCACATGCATAAATCACGTACACTTAATAACCAATCTTAAGACATGCCCTTAAAATATCAATTCATGAAATCACCACCCTAAAAAAATGAATTTAAGAGATGAAAAACTTAGAATCATCCAATTAACAATATCAAACCATACAAAACTTAATATATATATTAAACAATGAACCAACATTAATCATCATATATCCTCTCTCAATCTTCAAACATCCCCTCAAAATAACACAACCAAACCTAATGTAAAAAAATACCCAACTTTCATGAAATAAAAGATTAAAGACAAAGCATACCTTAAAATTCTCTTGATTAAGGCTTGGAAGAAACAAAAATTTACCCAAAAAAAAAAAAAGTATAAGGATGAAGGTTTGATGGATAGTATTGATTTTTTTTTTTTTATTATATCTAGAGTGTATAAGAGAAACGTGAGAGGAAGACAAGGGGGAGAATAAGCATATAAAACCTTTAAGCAATTAATTCAAAAATAAATTTTGGAATTAATTTGACATAGATTAGCTTAAATTAGATGATTTATGGGTTGTAAATATTTTACTTTGGATAAGAACAGTTGTTAGCATCAAAACAATAAATGAGAATTAAAATTTAAAAATCAAAGCTTTTTTTTTAAATGATACACGCTATATATATAACTAATTCATCAATTCATGTTATATATATAACTAATATATTTAATATATATATATATATATATATATCGTAACTTTCCTTCTTTTTTTTTTAAACTTCACGTCATATACATATATTTATGTATAAGTATATATATTAATACTTATATTTAGACTTAATATATATATATAAACATAATAATACTTATATTTACGTATAAGATATATATTAACATATTAATATATATATATATATATATGACTACTTATATACATGTATTTTATACGTATAATTAAACCACAACACAAATTCATCAAATTATCATTAAAAAATCATTAATTTGGCATGAATTTAGTTCTAGCACCTCGAGTCCTCGTTCGTATCACCTGAAAAAAAATAACTTAACAAACATTATAGTTATTTGTATATGATATTATCACATTACTCATGTTTATTTTTCTAACGTCAAATTTTGAGGCGTTACACTCTGTGACTTTAAACATCGTTTTTACTTGAAGTAGAATCTTTTTAAAATGGTGAAACTAAGTTGGATATGATTATATGTATATATACATATGGTATATTGATGCTTTTATAGAAGTACCAAATGTGTAAATCAACTTTCATTTTGGCTATTTAAATTAATTATTTGATATATCTTTTCAATTAGAGTGGTACAACTATATAATTAAGGCCTGCAGTTTGTTTTGAGTTGACTATTTCAGCTATTTTCTTTTGATTAGTTAATATACTAAGTAGATACATAAGCTACATGAAGTTTGTTGTTTTTTTTCTTTTATTTTATAATAGGCTTATATAATAGGTAATTTAACACATCTAGCTCGACAAAGATACTAACGCATGCTGGTTTTCACTTTTTATTTAGAAATGAGGTAAGTAGAAATTCTTTTCAACTACATCAAAAGATTGTTATTGTAGTATATATGATTTATTATATCATTTGTATTCATGTTATAAAGGCACATGAATAGTATGTTGAAGAAAATTATCGTACTGTGAGAAAGAGGCTGCTTGTATGTGCACAATGTAGTTTGCTTGCAAGTAGCCTTAATTAAGTTCTATGGGTTAGATTGGGACTCAAATATTTTCATGAGATAGATTGGGACCATTTTGGACCTTTTGGTAGTTTTTAGGATCGAGGGACTATGGTATCTCATAGATTAGATTGGGGCACTATTACTTGGCAAACTTTCGTTAGTATACATGCATACTTTATAATAGGCCTAGGCAGGCAAATCATGGTGTACATAACCATACACGCATTAAATGTTTTTGGGATATGGCAAGTATGATGAAAATTTTATGAGCCCATACATGATGCCACTACTTTGAATTACATTTTTTCTACTTACTGGGTATTAGCTCATATAGTTCTTGTGATGTAGATGAAGGAACTTCTTAGTAGTGTGATTTAAAGATCCACTAGCATACTTTCCAATCTCGTAACTCCACATATTTGGACTCTGTTGACCTTACATGAGCACATTTTTGTTTAAATGTTATTTTAATACTTGTAATTACTATGGTACTGTTATAAGTATGATTTGGATGGTGTGTCATTTTGGGATATAAATTCTTGTAAATATTTATCGCCGACCTATCTTTTGAGAGTGTAGGCCCATAAATGTTTGTAAATTACAAGGTTTTAAAAAAGTTCAAGTTTGCCCACTAATTTCTTAAATAATTGTATTAGTTTTCAATAGGATACATGTCATCTAGCTTGATTATATGTTAGCAGTACGATTAAATTACACGGGAGTTACAATTTTGGTATCAGAGCCATTAGTTTAAAGTAGTTCTATAGCTCGTCCATATACATAGAGCATCAGTTGAAAAAGGTCAGTTAACTAATAAATTTTTTATGTGTTTTATGTGTCTTTTATTTTTTTTATCATACATGATTATTATTGGCTATCATTGTTATACATAAGAATAAGAGATCATTTCCAAGAAAAAATAATAATGGTTGAAACTAGAGGGCAAAGTTCTACTAAAAGGCAGTAGGATGAAAGAGATTCACACATTGATCATCATACTAAGTTAGTTGGAAAGTTTTTAGAACGAGACATGAGGTGTGAAATGGAACCTCTACCTCTTCCTCCAACACCAGTTCCTATTGAGGGGTTAAAAATGATTCGGTTGCTAAAAAATTTCAAAAATTCAAGCCACTAGATTTTTCTGGAGGCATAGATCCTAAAAATGCCAAGAATTGGCTCAAGATAACAGAGAGAATGTTTAACTATAGAAAGATTCCAAATGCTGAAAAGGTTTTTGTGCTTCTTTTATGCTTCATAATGATACCAATTCCTAGTGGGATACGATGACTGATGTTCATGATGTGACAACCATGACTTGGGAAAAATTAGAGAAACCTTTGAAGTTAAATATTTTACAATGGCTACAATTGTCACATCATGGCTGATGTTCATAATGTGACAACTCAAGGATGTAAGTGTTGCCTTGTTTACATTGCACATTTTTATTCATTTCATACTGGGCTTATATACTCTTAATCTATGTCTCTACATGTCAAATTCTTGTATTTCAATTTCTTACTAGTACAGAAGAGTTCATTCAACCTAACAATGCTTTCTATATCACATTATGTTCCAAGTTTGTCAAATCATTTTCAACCACGTACATGATAGGACAGATCCACAAAACTATTCATATGATATTCATATAATAATAACGACAAAATAATATATATAATTTATCTTAAAAAATTTAATCACCAATTTAATTCAATAAACCTCACAAAAATTGAGTAATAATTCTATCTCAAAACGGGTCCCCAAGGAAATTTGGACAACTAGGAATGGCTCACAAAGAATCCTAAAGTAACAACTACTAGTTCTGATCTCTATTCCATCGATCTACTTTGTGTTGTTTTGCATGTATTTGGCATTAGATGTTTTTAATGAAATTGAATTAACCTGAACAGAGGTGATGGTTGTGTCCAGAACATTGATATGAGTCAGAAGGTGGTCTTGGATCATCCAACAGAGGTCAGGTTAACTATTGACCAGCTTTGGCCAGTTTCATCAATGTGGACCGGTTTGACCGATGTTGACTAAGTTTGGCTAGAGTTTACTAGCATTGATTAGGCTTTGATGGTGGCGGGGCTTAGACCTTCTCTCCCTTAGATCTATCCTGCTAAGTTCATTGGCAATGTCAATTTCACCAAATTCGATCTGTGACGACCCGCCTACGTAGCTATTACTTAGCTTGAACATAAGCGTAACTTCAATATATTTTAAGATAAAGTATTGAAATGACGGAAATAAAAATTTATTCCTCAAATGGATTCTTAACATATAACCTTTAAAGTAATAAAAATCCTTTATCAAAACTTAATTCCATAAAGGAAATAATGACTATTTCCTTAAACTTACTTTCGAAAACATGACATAATAACATTAATTTCTTAAAGAAAGTCGTACGGAAAAGTTATGACGGTCAACAGTTCAACGGTTTCAAAATTCAGATCAGAGATTCTGACGGCTACGGTTTGGATCATTAGCGGCAAAACATGACGTTGTGCTTTGATCATCAAGATCTTTCCAACAGTACCAACTATATCAAAAAACGGACTCCAGATGCTTCTCGAAACTTATAAAATTTAAAGAAAATAAAAATAAAAACAAATATAATCTTAAAGAATTCTTAGATGAATTCATAAATGAAGCTTAGGTTATATGCTCTATTTTTAACAAAGAAAGATAATAGGGAAGCTAGGTTCTTGTTCCCCACATATTTTCTCAGTTAGGTAAGAAAATTAAAATATTATTATATATCATATTAAAAAAAAACTAGGTGTGTTACATGAGAAGAGACACACTCATTTGGTTAGGTGGGGGCTTTCATGTGGAGATGAAACTATGAAAATCTGAGGGTCCATCAGATCGTGGGGGAGACTATTGATGTTGTACTCGCATTTGGCGTGTAAAAATTCATGCTTAAAGGGTTTTTAACGAGGCTTTTCCTACCTATTTCTAACTCTATAAGCTGGTATTTAGGTTAGAAAGCACCGTGGTTTATATGCAAAAGAGTTAAAAGAGGTGTTACATGTTTTTTGGAGTTGTAGATGAAAGGGCACGTAGGATGTTTGGAACTCTAGTGAACTTTAGGCGATCCTAAAATTCTTTTCGAGGGGCATTAGTGCTTTTTGTATGTTTATGTCTGAAGCGGCAAGGCGTGTGACTTTGAACTTTTCTAGTTTGATCTTATGGAGCATTTAGCTAGGCAAAAACAAACTGGCTTATGAGTAGGGAGCCAATTATACGACTTACAAGAATGTGCGACGGTAAATAGTTCCCTAGGGTTCTATTGTTTACAAGGGTGAAAGGGAGGCAAAAACCGCTGGACTTCGGTACCAGTACAGTGAACACAACGAAACTTTTAAAGAGTATTTAGTGTTAGAGAAAACTTTAATAGATGAAAACTGTCATCAAATTTAGAATCTCATGTTACTTCATCAAGAAATTTAGTGTAAGTATACATGAATCCATGTGAACGGATGTGATCCTTGAGTTTTTTGGTTCTTGATCTTCTAAGCTAATATGTTTAGTTTCTTTCAGAATAAGTCTTCTCTCTTTTCTAATGATGGGATGCTAGAAAAGAATCATACGTATGACTTAGGGACCATAATCATTTAGAAATACTTTAACTTTATCTTATTTCTATTTTGGGCCATCATAAAAATAGAAATTAGAATTTGGGTCTCTATACATAAAAATGCTCATACTTTATGAGATGCTTTAAAGCCTAAAACTTTATACTTTATGAGATCACTTTAATTAGGCTTAACCTTATGATAGCTCATATATACAATTATTATATATATGTATGCCTATATGGATTAAATCCAACAATTTCCTACTTGGGCCACATATACATAACATTTTATAATTGTATATTATAACATAACCTTATGAGTTCAAAATTTGCTATCATTACCAAAAACATCTTAGACCAATCCAATCCATCAATCATATCAAAATCGGATCAAAGTGGTCTTTGTTACGTGTAATGTAACTAAACCTATTAACGATCACGTATATTAATATAACAAATGACATAGATTGAGTATGGATGTATAGCAAGGAAATTACACGTAATGTGTTTTTCACATGCCTATTTCCTCCTAGTCCAACCTTATTTTTTTTTGTTAAGGCTTGGCCTCAAAACATGTCTTCAAGATTATCCAAGATCTGCTTTGCAGTCTCATAATCTTCATGTTGAGCCTGCAGCATGTTATTCATGTTTGCCATAACATAACAACGGGCCTGATCATTAGCATCTTTCTAGCCATCATACGTTGGGGTTTGCTCGTTTGTGGAATCCTCGATAGGTTCGGGAGGACACAGTGTTGTCAGCACAAATTTAAGTTTTTCAAAGACAATGATGATATTCAAGTTCCTTTTCTAATCATTGTAATTCTTGCCAGTTAACATGTTTTTATCGAGTATCGATGATAAAGCATTTTTAAACATTTTAAGCCATTTTTTATTCTCTATAAATAGAGGCATCCTTTATTCATTAGATATATACTTGTAAGTCTTGGATAGACTGAGAGAACTCTACCAAATTACCCTCACATAGGCATGTAAGAGAGAAAAGAAAGAGAAGAAGTGTTCTTCCATTCCAAAGTCTTGCTTTGCTAATGTGTTGAGATTAACAAGAGACTAAAAGTTAGTAGAATGATCATTTAGAAACTATATTCTTACACATACGTCCATCTAGTACCGAGGACTAGACAAGAAAAATAGTGGTTTCATCTAATAAAGAATGTCTTTTGCTATTCTTTTAATTCCGGTTCATCTCTGATCATTTCGATAAACGAAGTATAATATATTTATTTAAGTCTTAGATTAATATAATATGCAGCATTTTACAAAAGTTTTGAAGAAATTTTTGTTATACATGATCCACACCGCTATCACATTTTTGCTATATTTTGTCAAAAATATTTTTCAAGACCAACATTTAAGTGGGTGAATAATGTGTCAATTATTTAATAGTTGGACAGAGAAATGGATGGGCATTCTAGACAGAGGATCTGGGTTCTTTCTTTACGTGCAATTGCATAGTTGTCAGTTTTCTTCA
>CAMOHE010051967.1:24413-44630 GCA_946598075.1 Artocarpus hirsutus
ATAATATGCAGCATTTTACAAAAGTTTTGAAGAAATTTTTGTTATACATGATCCACACCGCTATCACATTTTTGCTATATTTTGTCAAAAATATTTTTCAAGACCAACATTTAAGTGGGTGAATAATGTGTCAATTATTTAATAGTTGGACAAAGAAATGGATGGGCATTCTAGACAGAGGATCTGGGTTCTTTCTTTACGTGCAATTGCATAGTTGTCAGTTTTCTTCACACTACCAACTCTATGCACTTTCCATTTATTTGCTAAATCAGCTTCACAACGTTAACAACATTATCAGGATTCCTTTTCCTTGACTTTTATCGCCAACAAGTTAAACTTTTTTTTTAATGAACAAAATTAAACTGTTAATCTAACCCCAAAACTAAAATGTTATTTACGGCTAATAAATTGATAGCTAGAGGTTCCGAGACTCATAAAATATTCTAGATTATTCCAATATTTGTGTCATGATTATATATTGGGTCACTCTAAACTATTTCAAAATGATCTTCCTGTTTTGGAACTATTCTTTCTTTTATCTTGGATCTGACTGTGATCTCTGAACAAGCTAGGCTTACAACTCAGAATAGAATCATTATCTTTTTCATCATTACTTGTTAGAACAATAATCATCAACTTTAACCTGTAAACTAATACATAATTGTTACGAATTAGAAGCTTTAATTTTACTAAAAGTAAAAAATATATGAAACAAAAAATAATAAAAAACACACACAAAATTTATAGTGCTTTACCTTCAATATAAGACCTACATCCACTTTCTGCTACTGCAATAACTCACTATAATAAAGAAAAAGTTTATAAAAGAAAATTATATACACATACTCTCTCTGCTTTTCCTCTAGTGTGTCTCAATTTTCTTATACAAATAAGCTCTATCACATCTTATTTATAGGCTTACAACAAAGAGAAAACAAAAAAATTGCAGACCGTTTATCTACAGTAAAATGTAAAAATACTAGATTAGATTGTTTAAGGAACTCGAGCTTTCAAATCACCATTAAATGGACCTATTAGCTTGGATAGTACACGAGATTGGAGTCAAATAAACAAAAATAATACAGTAGCAAGAGTAACACGAGATTTATAATGGTTCATTCTGTTAATGAAGAGCTACATCCACTGTAATGCACTATAATATTCTGAGTACAGATTACAAAAGAGCAAGAATAGATGAGAAAGCAATTAGGTAGAGTTTCAGTATCTATTTGTGTCGTACAAGGAAACAATCATCCCCTTATATAGAGGATGAGGAAAAAACGTGACTCCTAACCGTTTGGCGGAGTGGGACAACACATTGTAAGTAATTGCAATAGTGGGACACACGTTGATTGGTGATAGGCTACGAGAATCACGCCTCCCCTACGTTTCGGTCCATGACTAAACGTGTTACAGCCGCCAGTTAGTGCTAATAGCCATCAACTCAAAGCGATCGATCCGGTCGAACAAAGTCTTCGAAACGACAACGAATTATCCAGAGTGGACGATAACCAAAAGCCTATAGCCATAGAGGTAATCGAACCAAATGAACCGTCAACTCAAATAGACTTCTTTTAGTTAATTATGTTCAATTTATTCGATTAAATTCAACACTGGGCCGACTGGGCTTGTCAGCAATTTGGGCCGACTAAATTATACCCCAACAAAAACCACAAGACAACATTTATGCGCCTTCAACACTCACACCAAACCAAAACAGGAGGCCTCGCCCTAGTCTCGGTGTTGCCTCGCAAAATTACGTTTGCTTCGTATTTTGCTTCATCTTGCGCCATGCCTCTTTTGGATGTCCCAACGCGCACTCTCGATCTCCGTAATCCTCTATGTAAGGTAATTATTCATAGGGTATAAATTTATAGGCTCCATACTTCTTAACAACAATAACTTTTCCATTATTATCTCTCTTATTGTTACATTTCATACAATCATTCAAATTGTGAAGAGCATCAAAAGTATTATTCAAAAACACATCTGAAAATTCCAAATTGCGTTTTGATGATTATTTTTGGACGCTAAATTAGTTTCAATATTGGCGGTTTTTCCTTCTCGGTCTCTTTAGCTTTTTCTTTGAATGTCCAATTGGTTAATGAACAAAAGATCATCTGCCAATCGTTGGTCTATCAACTTTATTGTAAGATTATTGGATGCCAATTTTTAATTATGTACAGAATGACGAAGCTTCAACCAAACTAAGATCTTACTATATGTATAGGAAAAATCCTTTCCATATCTATCAGGCCATTGAAACCCCACTTTGTACTCACAAAATTCTATGCCCCAATCTATCATGAAGTATACTTTTTAAATTGAAAAATATTTTATTAATAACGAGGTTTTAGCCCTATATTGTTAAAGAAGATTCCTCTGTTTGCAGTCTAAAGTGGCATAATATACATTTCCAACTGCGATTTTACACCAAATATGATCAACAATTCTAAATATATATTTTCCTGGCCCTTTATCTACTAAGGTCATTGTTGGACATAACAAATAAATTAGAAATATTAGGAAATCTGCCACTCTTAAAGACGCTCTACCCGTTTGGCTTGAGCTTCATTTTTGTTTAATTTTTAATATGTTTTTACTAAGACAGAATCTCCCAATAGGGGTGAACTTAGGATTCGAGCGTCCATCATTTCCATTTTGGAAATCTCATTGTCTTCGAGGAAAACCCCTCACAGGAGTCGCATCAAAATCAGGGAGCATATTTTTTCCACAAATTATTTTGCGGCATCCCGCAAGGCTTGTAGGATCCTTGTGGCCCAATGCACTTCAAAGAGAAAAAGAGATTGGGCCAATCATGGGCGCACCAGTCACCTGAATTTCAATTTTGAAACAAAATTTTAAGGGGAATTTTCATAAATATATTTTTTTTAAGATTTACTTTTTATAAATTTTATATATAATATTTGTGGCATAAACTTTTTAAGTAGAGCATAAATAAACACAATTTTTTAAAAATACATGTAATTTTCTTGATTCCTAACACCTTTTGTATTGTTCCCTTTATCACCGAATCCCGCCAGGCAGTATACATCTAAGCATCACATGACATGAGCATTTCCATGTACTTTCAAAGGCTTCAGCCTTCAAGACACAAGTTAGAGCATTATTAGGGCTAGTGTAAGAGAGTTTTTGTTTGTATTTTTAGTCAATAGAAAAAAAAAAACCCAAAGTTATAGCTTTCTAGTAAGTATTTAAAACCATATTTTTAAAAACATTTAAATGGATCGAAATAGCTTTTAAATTTTTATTAAGAAATGAAAAATTATAATGAAGTTTACAATACTTTTATTAATGATAAGATACAATTTTAAATGTTTATTTTAGAAGAACCATTTTAAAAAGCCACATTTTATGGTTTTGATTAAAAGTAATTTTGAGACGTCAAAGCCACTTTAAAAGATCATCTAAACATCTGAAGAAGTACTCTCTGGACTCAGGAAAGTAAAAACAACTTTGGGTAAGCTGTACCAAACAACCCTTCTCGTACTCCAAAAACATGTTATCATGTGACAAAAAGGTTGAAAATGGTGAAGGGAGGTCACAAGGGCATGTTGCATTTTTTACGTCAGGGCATGGACCTAAAAATGGATATAGGCTATGCTCAAATCTTTCCATATCAAGGACTAGTACAAATTTCAGTGTTTTGTTTGTCATTTGGAGGTTCGGGGCCCTCTTTTATTTTCTTCCTAAAAACATGTTTTGAAAATATTGTCAGCATATTATGATGGCAGGGACAACCCCCTTGTATTTTGTTTATTTTCTTCTAAATTATAACTTCCCTATTGTCACTAATTATCCTTATGCATTCACGTTTTGAGTGTACATAGTATTTCACTCTCATGAGAGTACTTCACTTAAAGAAAACAAATATGAATTGATAAAATTACAATCAATAAGTTTTGAGAAAATTGATAAACTAGCACAATATCTTAGTCGCCCTGACTAATCAAAATGTAATTTATGTATATTATCTCCTGCAAGCGAAATTGGTAGCATAAACTCATAAGAAAATATCGTATAAGCTTTATTTTCTATGACTGTTTCTACATATGACCTTCATAGTAGCTTCACTTGAAATACTTGAATTTCTACAAAAATCCACATTCCACATTGTTCAAAAACCGTTGTGAAAACTATTGTTTATATGACGACGGTTTTTTATCCTTCTTGTAAACTTTTCACGACGGTTTAAAACCATTTACTATCATGGAATATACAATTTTTAGTAGTATTGGACTCGTGTATACCAACTTAAGCTCTCTCCTGATCTGATGAGACTGTGAAAATACACATTTTTTAAGGCTAAATATCATCATTTTGCATTAATACTTCTCATTAAATTCCTTAAGTATAGCATTTGTGTGTTAATTAGTATTTTAGTATGTTTGCGTAAAAATAAGTTTAAAAATATGTTTTTAATATGTTTTATATTTAATAATATTTTTAGTAATTTTTAAAATTGTGTTTTATAATTAATTAGTTTGTAAATAATCAAAACCATAAAAATAGTATTGTGTGATTTTATTTTGAATATTAGAATGTTTGTAAATGAAATAATATTGTGTGATTTTATTTTGAGTATTAGAATGTTTGTAAATGAGTTTGGAATTTGCAAATATATTTTTTAATATCTCTAGTAATTTCTAAAAATATTCCTATGTCTTAAATAATATATCTATTAAGGTTTGTTAATTTTATAAGTTTTAATTTTTTTAATAATTTTTGTGTGTTTTATTGTAAAATAAATATTTTTTATTATTGTAAATATTATGTTTATAAAATAATTAATTTTGGTTTGTTTATTTTATTTTAGATTTGAAATCTGTAAACAAAACGAGCAAAACGGCATGAAAACAAGCAAAAACAGACGTTAAATGCATGAAAAATTAAAAAAGAAATTAAAATCAAAAGCTTGCCATGTGGCAACGTCTAACCAACCGGATCAAACCGCCTAGGAAATCAGAACCATCCATGTGTCCCCCTCCCCCATGGAATCAAGTGCAGTTGTCCCACGTGCGGGTCCTTATTCCTCTACTAATTGTCAAAATAGAACCTTTAATCCTCAGCATTATTTAAAATTGCTGGTTCTTTTAAGTTAATTTGTACTTATTATTTAAGTTTCATCTTCTATTTAATTGCACTTATTGAAATTCCATTTATCATTCCAATTTAAATCACATTTCTTGTTATTGAAGTTCCAAAAATACAAAAAAATCTAAAAATGGAAAAAGTAAAAAAAAAAAATGTAAATATTGTAAATAAATTGAAAATAACTAACTTCAATCCTCAAAATTTTTAGCTAATAAGTCAATAAAAATAATATAACTAATATATTAGACCTTTGTAGTACCTTTTTCTTGTAAGATCAACCTCAGATTTACCGAGTTTTATTCCTTGGACAACCTTATACTTGAGGTTATATAAGATTTATACTTTTAGATCCGAATAAGTTTTTGGCATCGTTGACGGGGAATAAATAGATATAAAGATAATATATTAGTATAGTATATTATAAATATGGCTGCGTAACCCGCCTTAGTAATTATTGTATATATATTTATATTTCTACAATTTATTTTTCTGTACTTTATTTTTCTTTCTACTATCTAACTTTTATATTTCCAGCAATTTTAACTTTCTATTTTTTTTTTTGTTTTGAAGGTGCCAAAAATAGCAAAATAAAAAAGTCAAAAAATCCAAAAAAGCCAACAAAAAAGTTTTTGTTCACGTTATTTGCATGTTAGTATTCGTGTTGCTATTCACATAGTCTAAATTTTTGTTTCTTCTTTTAATTATCTTAGTTTTTCACATAGTCTAAATTTTTGTTTCTTCTTTTAATTATCTTAGTTTTGCATATGTAATTGGTCTCGTACATCAAAGTCTTGTTGTCTAATTAGGAAAAGTCTAGGACCTATTGTACCACATGTTTTGTCTGTTGCATTTCCACGTTTAAACAAAAGGACACATGATGAAAGTGTTAATAATGATAACATGGTAAATCAACAAATCATTAATCTTTTTGTTTGTTTAATATGCGATTATTTACAACCACCTCGTGAATCTACTACATCATGTCTAGTTTTTCCTCTTAATGCTCATAATTTTAGATTTTAGCTAGGCATGAATAACTTACTTCCAACTTTTTATGGTTTAGAATTTGAGAACTATACATGCATTTTAGAGAGTTTGAAGATGTTTGTGCCACTTTTGCTGATCAAAATGTTTCAAATAAAGTTGTTAAGCTTAAGCTTTTTCCTTTTCTTTAAAAGATAAAGCTAAAACTTAGCTTCTAAAACCAAGATCAATTGGTATATGGCAAGAAATGCAAATTGAGTTTTTGAAGAAATTCTTTCTAACTTAAAAAACCAATGCTATGAAGAAACAAATTTAAAATTTTTCCCAAAATGTAAATGAATTATATTTTTAATGTTTGGAACATTTAAAGGATTTGTTGAACTTTGCCCACATCATGGTTTTAAAAAATTGCGTTATATTAGATTCTTTTATGAAGGTTTAACTCTTGAAACTTGTCAATTCATTGAAATAGTGTGTAATGGAGAATTACTTGATAAAGAACCTAATGAAGCATTAGAAAATAACCTAGTTGATAACTCTCAATATTGGCAACATGGTAATTTTAACGGCTCAATTTGATCTAATCATGCTAATACTCAAAGAGGTGTTCATCAACTTACTCAAGAAAATAATTTAAATGCTAGGATAGCATGATTAACTGAAAAGATTGAAGCCATATAACATAGGAATGTTCAAGAACCCAAAATTGAAATTTTGTGTAATGTTTGCCCAACTCTAGGATACTCAACTTATAAATGCTCATTTTTTAAAGAAGAGTCCCATGAACAAGTAAATTACACAAATTAGTTAGACCTAGTAAGGAAGCCATTTTTATCTCTACATTCTGACACATATAATACACAATGAACAAATCATCCTAATTGCAGTTGGAGATATGATCAACCAGAATAGTAATTCAACCACCACGGCCATTTCCACCATAAAATTCTCACAATCATCCATAAAATTAATAGTGACGAAGAAAATTTTGAAAAAGAAAAGGTTGTTTCAAAAGAAAAATTTATTCCAAAGATTCCATTTCCTTAAGCTGTGCATTCAAAAGAAAAGTTTGATAAAAATGCTGAAATTTTTTAACTTTTCAAACAAGTCAAAATTAGCATTCCACTTTTATATACAATCAAACAAGTCCTATTTTATGCTAAATTTTTGAAAAATTTGTGCAAAATTAAAAGGAAACACAATATGACTAAGACTACATTTTTAACTGAGAATGTTAGTTCCATCATTCAATATGACTCACCACCTAGGTTCAAAGATCCAGGTTGTCCCACAATTTCTTGTATTATAGGGAACATTCAATTGAACTTGTATTTTTAGATCTTGGTGCTAATGTCAATCTTTTGTATTATTATGCTTACCAATAGTTAAGTTTAGGTGAACTTAAGCCAACATCTGTCACACTTTAGTTAGTTGATCGTTCTGTAAAAATTCTAAGAGGTATTGTTAAGGATGTGTTATTTCAAATTAAAAAATATACTCCCTAGTAGATTTTATTATTTTGAAGACACAACCTATTCTCTAGTAGGTCGTCCATTTCTTACAACTTTCAATGCTTTAACTAATTGTAGAAATGAAGTACTAAAATTGTCTTTGAAAAATATTTCAAAATTCAATGTGTTTAACATGGCGCAATCTCCTTTTGGAAAATGTAAAATAAACTTTGTTGAGGACAGTACATTTAGAACATCTGTTGATCCTTTGGCTGACTAGGTCAATACTTTTGATTCAAATGTCTCGTCAAATGTTGAAAACCATCCCATGAATGTTTTTACTAATGAAACTTTTGAAGTTGAAAAATCAATTTTCAAACCTGAATTTGGAAATGAAATTTTGGAAGATGAACCTGAAGATGAATTCATGGTGAACTTCTAGATGAACTTATGTATGAACCCATGGATGAAGAAGAGTTTCAAAAAAGATTTTTTGAAGCATCTGGCAATTTATTTTGGTTTTTGTTTTTTGGAAAAATCTAAAAATTAAAATATTTTGAAAAATGTATTGAGACTGTTTTAAAATTATGTTTGGTTGTACACAGTTGCGTGTTTTTTAAAATGAAACAAATTTTAAACAGAAAAATTATTAATGTAAACTTAATCAAATTTAAGTTAAGACGACCGATTAAATAATTAGTAAAATAAATTAATAACGCAAATTGGAACTAAAAATTGAACATTTTTCAATAAACATTATTCGAGGAGTTGTCTCCTTCAACCTTGGCTGCAACAAGGCGTGGTTTAATAGGGCTACAATGACAAAGGGGAGGGTGGTTGGGGTTTGCCGGTGAGGGGTAGGTCAAATCTTCGCATCCGCATGCAGCGCTGCCCATAGTTATAAGGATCCCTCCCGCTACGAACATCAGAGATTAAGCTCGGAGCTCATTGTGAGCTTCCTTTTCATTGCAAACACCAGTGGCACGAACCATACTCCATGCTAGTGTTGCTTGGAAAGTTGCCGACGTTGGGAAGGGTTGGGACTAAAGTGGTGGTGCAAGCCACACTTTACACTCTACATTGTCGTTGTTGGGATTTGACGGTGGCTCTAACTGGGACGAACGTCACTTAGGTGACGACAAAATCCGACGAGGTATGAGCTCCAAGGTAGCTGAGTTTGCTAGAGAGGGCAATAGTGGAGGTGGGAGGAGGCTTAAAGAGTCAAAGGAATAGGAAAAAAAGTTGAAAACAATTTTTTTTTTCTAAAGTCTAGTGTAAAAGTGAATTTTATTTGAAAATGTTTTTATAATTGTTAACCAAACATTGTTTTGAAAATTTTTCATTTTTTGCAATTTTGAAAATGACAAAAAAATTTCAAAAATATGACAGCCCATTGTTTTTGGGAATGGTACCTTCTGGGAAGATTTAGGGCAACTTATTTTCCATCAATCATCAACCTTGTTGATTCTTACTATAAAGATGAAATTATAATTAAGAATAATGCTTGTATTATGTTTTTGTGTTTATATTTTTGTTTTTCCATGCTTCTATATTTTTGTAATTTTGTAATTTTGCTTTGGTGTGTTGTGTTTTTATTTCTTATGTTTTTCAAAAATTTTAGAAAAATAATTTCAAAAATTCATTTAAAATGGCTGAGATTATAAAGGATATGACCAAGTTTGATTAGTTAATACTTGTATCAACGACCTCCAGAAAGGCATTTTAGTAAAATGATTAAAATAAATTTTTATGATTTTTAGAATATCCTTAAAAATATAAAAAATACAAAAAAATTAAAAAAGTTTAAGAAAAAAATTTTAAAAATTTAAAATCACAAAATATTTTTTTCTTTGTAAATAAGTTTTTTTAATCATTTTTTAGATCACCTAGCCTAATTAATGTTTGGCCTAACCTAGTGTAACATTTCACACATGTTAGAATAGTTTTGTCTCGTGTTTAAATAGTACCGCATTTTTTGGCTATAAAATCGTTCACTGTACATTCAAGTCCAGAATTCTCGGTTCTTTTGCTCTCTAAATTTTTGTCTCTGCCTTCTCTCTAGATTCTCAAATTTTTTCATAGAAAATTTCCAAAGAACTTTCAAACTGTCTTTGATTTTTAAACACTTTTCCTGAAAATTCTTCAACTTTTCTTTCTTAATCCCATAAAATTTTCTCAATACTCTTCTAAAAGCTCTTAGACCTACTCAAAGCACTCAACTCTCTTTCAAAGCCCTCAATTCGCTTTTAAGAATCTCATCTTTTCCTTTCTTAAGTCATAGATCCTAAATATGATCACTTGAAGAATTTTCCTTCCTTTTCTCAAAAGAAAATTAGACAAAAGTACAAAACTAGAATTACTCATTTTTGGGTCCTTTTAGAATCACTCATTTTGGGTCCTTTCTCATTTTAAACTTCTAACTAATGTAAACATGTATATAGAAGGTCATATTTGTCCTAATGATGTCACAAATAAAGGTTTGCCTGATATGGGTATAAGTCTTTGTGCTAAGAAAAAAGAAGCTCGAGCTATAGCTTCAAAGTGTCTTAAGGATTCTTGTCAAAATTGTCAATGTAGGTATAAGTTAAAAGGTCTTATGTCTATAAATAGCGAGGACAAAATACATTTTTGTAAAAATGGGCTTTTTAAAGAAAACTTAAATGATTTCTAAGATTCTCTTTTAGACCATTCTAGTCATTATGTTCAAGGGGCCATTTGTAGGCTTTGGTCTCAATTTTATATAGAAAAAGAATGTCTAAGGAATCTGACATTAAAAGACTCAATTGTTCAATTCACAGAATATTAAAAGGGAAACAATATCCTGGTCTGTTTGGTTTTAAGTAAAATCTATAAAGTATTTTTAGTTTGTGTGTTTTGTTTTCTTTAAAAAATTGTTGTTGAGAAATATTTAAGATATGAATTTGGTTTTAGTGAAAAATCATCAAAATAGCTGAATAATGGATTTTCTCGAGACACTTTTTGATGAATATAAGTTTTCATTCATTCTTAAATAAATTTTCATCAGAAAAAAATTAAAAAAACATAAAAATAAAAAAATTTGTATTTGTGATTGTTACAGTAGTTATTCGTTTAATTATTATGTTTGTCCTATATTTTATCTTATCTGTTAGATGCATTATTTGGAAAGTATTTGATGTGTCGTATATGTTTTGATTTTGTCCCATTTTATTAAAAGTTGTGCAGTAGTATTTAATTTTTCAAAAGTTTAATAGTTCTTGTCAGGTAAAAATTGCAAAAGTTCTACAGTTGCATTACATCCATCCTTCTCTCTCTATCTATGTTCACCGACCCATTTGTCTTTGATCACACTCAATCATGTATTATATCTCATTCATCGTTAAAGTCTTACTCGAAGTGGTGTAAAAAGTTTTCAAGTCATAAAAACTATAAAATTCTAAAAAAAAAAGAGTCTTAGTTTTCCTAGAAACCATTATAGAGTCCTTGTCCTAATCGTCTCTAAATTTCAAAAACATTTGTATGTTTTGTGGTTCTAATCTAGGAAGACTACTGACTATTTAAATGTTGCATTCCATTTAGGGAAAGTCTTAGCTAAGAAAAAGATAAACCTAGTGTATGAAGGGGGTAGTCATAGTTTACAAGGAACTATTGTAGACGAAGCCAAAGTAGGAGTCTTGGGTATTGTCCCTCGTTTTCTTGTTCAAGATAATCTTTGTGGTGAAATCATAGGAACCAAGAAAATAGTCAAAAATATCCTTGAGCGTTTAAAACATGATTCGTCACTTAGATGCCTTCTTTGTGCTTTTGTTCTCCATCTTGTATGCATGCATGCATGTTTAGGAAAGCTAAGTTTTGGAGTCTCTAGTATTCTTGAGACGTGTCCTAATCATGTTTTTATCATATTTCATTCTGTTGAGTTTGTCAACATCTAAATATGATTAAAAAATCTAAAAGATTGAAAAAACTTAGAAAAAATCAGAAAAATTTTGAAAAACCTAAAAAAATATTTTGTAAATATTGGTTTGCTTTGTTTTTGTGTTTTCTTAAAGTGCCCCATGTTTGATGAAGAAACGTGGTTATATCATGGCCTGTTATAAAATTCTGATATTGTTTAAGCTTATTTTAGTTTCTTGTGTTAGCCTCATATTTAGAATGATTAGTCCTAAAATTTGAGCACTTAAACTTAAACTTTGATTTGTTATACTAATTTAGAAACTGTTTATGTTAATATAGTCTAGTTTACTTTTATATAATCTTATAATTTGTTTAAATCCCTGTCAAGGCAAAATCCTAAATAACATTAAGTTAAAGACATAATTTAGGTCATTTTTGGATTGTTTGAGCCTTTTAAGCTTACCTAAATATATTTTACATCCCTTGTTACCCTGATGTTCTTAATGTACTATTTTCTTCGTCACCACAAATTTTTTGCTTAACCTTTTTAATAATTTTATATCCTTTCTTTTTACCTTTCACTCATAAGGCGTATGATCGGTTCAGATGTATCTTGGGTTATGCTAATATTATGGGAGGATAGGAAGGGTTATGAAAGAAAGTTTGTTTATTTTGTAAGTTTGTAAATTCAAAAAATTGAAAAATAAAGAAAAATTAAAAAAAAAAAGATGAATAAAAAGATGACAAATAAAAGTTTACTTAATATTTGAATTTGTTACTTGGGAATTAATTTGTATATTTCAAGGGTTTGAGAATAATATAAGTGTCTTATGAGTGAATTAAGCTTCAAATTTATCTTTCATCTTACCTTTTTATCGTAGCCTTACATTATGAGCAAAATGAGGTCCTAATGGTCCTTAATTTATTGTTATTCTATATTAGTGGATAGAGTAATGAAGAACAAACCTGTAAGATTTCATTAAAATAAATTAGTTTATACTAATATAAATTTATCTAGTTTATGTGCAATGATTAGTGGTAGAGTAGCACATACGCACAAGAAAATTCATCTTAAATATGAGACATACTCTTAAAATAAAGCATAAACTTGAATAACATATGCATTTTATTTTAAGCCATTATTCTAAAACAAACCTTGAGGATGTTCTGCAAGGAGTAATAAACTTTTGAGAAATCAATCATTTGGTCTGTTTCATGTTTTTATTGCTTTAATCACTTAGGACTAGTGATAAGCCGGTTAGGGGATGTGATGAGACTGTGACAATGCACATTTTTTAAGACTAAATATTAGCATTTGCATTAATATTCCTCATTAAATCCTTAATTATAGCTTTTTTTGTTAATTAGTATTTTAGTGTGTTTGTGTAAAAAATATGTTTAAAAATATGTTTTTAGTATGTTTTTATATTTAATAATATTTTTAGTAATTTTTAGAATCATTTATGTGTGTTTCATAATTAATTCGTTTTTAAATAATCAAAATAGTAAAAATAATATTGTATTATTTTATTTTGAGTCTTAGAATGTTTGTAAATAAGTTTTCAGTCTGTAAATATGTTTTATAATATTCTAGCAATTTCTAAACATATTCCTTGTAACACTCGTCAATTTTCATATAACGGATTATGTTAAATGAGTAATAATGTTCAGTATTTTCCCTAATAATATATGATATAATGTTACTAACTATTTTATTTTTATTTTGAGTATAATGATAGGTGACGCTCATGTGAAATTGGTGTGCTCCATATGTTCATGTTATTTATGTTGCATGTTTGATAATTATTTAGCAATCGATTAGGGTTTTGTTGTATTTTAATGTATGCAGCAGTTCGGTAGGCCAAATTGTCCCTCATGGAATGACAGGCCGATGAATTTGATCGGTAGGCCAGACCTTATGACTTAGGTAGGCCGAACTGAGCAGTTAGCAGACCAAAGACAACTGACGAACAATCGGCAAAAATCTCCCAAAATTGTGACAAGGATAATTATTGTAATTGGATGAAATATTCTGATTGATTGACACATAAATAGTTTATTTCCTTATTTTGTGTAATGGAAAATTTTGACTTTTATGAATGATTGGATAATTGATAAGGTTTCCTACTTTTCACAATTCAAATTGGATAAGTAAAATAAGTCAAGTTGACCTTCCCTTATTTCTCTTCCTTTTTCCACATGAAAGCAGCTTTTTTTTTATTTCCCTGCTACAAATATAGAGAGCCATTTAACCTAATTCACAACATTTTCCAATTATGAAAATTTTCTCTCTCTCCCTATATCGTTCTCCCTCTTTTCTCGTTTTCTTTTTCTCAGACACTTTTCTCTCTTCACCACGTTTTCTTCTCCTTCTTCTCTCCATTATTTTTCCTACAAACAATTGAGAGAAATATTGGGCTTTTGTTGGGCCAATTCAAAGGAAACTTAAGAAGAATTCATTTGAGGTAGGAAACTTTTCCTCAGTGTTTCTAAAATTTTGACTTCCTTGTAATCCGACCACTATATCTTTGCCTACAAATTTTCATTTGCTCTGAAATTTTAATATGTTATTCATGTCTATGTTATGTGTTATCCCTCAAAATTTCAAGCCAATTGGATTTTTCTATACTGAGGTATGAATTTTGATTTCTCTACAACTCATAGTTGAATTGTGTTGATTAGTAAAATTATATAAAAAATGTGGTCTTTGTTCTAGGGGCAAATGAATGTTATTTTGCACAAAATTTAGCAAATATATTCATATATATATATATATATTAAGCATTGAACTAGAAAGTCTCATGATGATTTGATGAATATTTTATGTGTTATTGAATTTTCATTAGGACTAGGTTTGAGACTGTTCTATCAGTGAATTTTTGGGACTTCTTGTTGTGTGACTAAACGAATTTATTTGGTGATGAAACTTTTTGTGCTTCTGTAGTTATATGTTAATAAGTTGTCATATAAATTTTAGGATCATCGTTATTTTGTTTTAATTATTGGAATATGATGAATATATGTAACTCACTGCCTGACACATTGGAAGTTATTATTATCTCTACCTTCTAAAGCACGGTTTGGACTATTTTGGATTTTATTTAAAGGTAGTTTTTGAATATGTTAAAGTTTTAGTTGTCTCCCACATACAAAAATTTTGTGAGATAAAATTTTATGAGATTTTTTAGTGAAGTAGATAATTTATATTAGGAATTTAAATAAGGGTTGCTCACTGTTTCAGTTATGTTGGCAGATTCTGTGTCATGAATTTGTGATTTGTTTTAAATATCAAATAAAATTTTTATGACCAATGAAAAATCATGGTAATATGTTTATATGTTAACTTTGCCTCTGCCAAGTTTGGTGCTTGAATTGCGTATGAATTATGAGTTATTGAGCTATAAATTTATAAGGTTCAGGCTATATTCTCAATTAGCAGTTTTGTTCTAATGTTTTAGAGGCTAATAAAATGTATTATGGATTAATGTTTTCAAGAGAAGAATGTATATGTGATGTAATATGGTATTAGATAATGTCATGTGGTGTTGAATGATTTCATAAAAATAATGTTAACTTTATTTTAAATGAATGTATGACATGAACACACTAAGGAGTGAGTACATCAAGACCGCGGCGACGTCACCTACAATTAAGGTTGAGTAAGCTAAACAAGTAAGTACATTCTCACTTGCAATATGATGTGGTTTCTAAAAATTTTATGTTCGTGATGATTCCTATGATGATTCTATAACGGTTTTATTGAATGTATTATTATGAAAGTTTATTATACAAAGTTATGTATGCTTTGATGATGACGTATTCAAAAGGATAAAAGTATATATATGTATATATGTATCACCTAAATAAGTGCTGCACACCCCATGTTATGTTGTGTTTATGTTTATGATGTCATGTTTGGTTTAGGATTAGCTATCCCTCACCTTTCATTATGGTGCACCTATGATGATGTTAATGGTGCAATACTTGGGCCCTTAAAGATAAAACGAACAAAGTTTTAAAATGGATAATATAATGAAAGATATGTTCTATATAAAACTATGCCTAGCGCACTATTATGTTGAAGCTTATGGTGATGATGTTTCATAAAGATGTTCATAAAATGTTTTACGTTGTGAGATATAAAATGTACTTACTAAGCTATTTGCTTCCTCAGTTTTACATCATGTTGCAAATAAAGGTAAGAGAGTTATGGAATAGGAGGAGGAGAAGGACGGACGTGTGAGCAAAGAACGATGAATTGAAAACAAAAGATGCCAAGGATGAAGTTTTGAAATGATTAAACTATGATTTTATTACTTGTATGTTTATTTTTCCACACTTTGAATTATATGGGACTTATTTTTAATCTATTTTTTATTTTGATAAAAGATCAGCTTACCGACCGTTACTGGTTGGAATACTGATGCAATGATCGGCCTGCTGATCCTAGTATTTTTAAACCTCTATTTTGCAGAGCCTCAAGTGGCTTGCCGATGGTTGAAATTCAGACTACCAATCAAGTTCGACCTGCCGAAGTCTGAAGTTCAGCTTACCGAACTGTATAAGCATATTTTAAAAGTGGTGTTGACTTTTATTTAAATTATAGTTTTATTATTTGGCGTGATATACTATTTAAGGAATGTTTATAATTGAGTAATTTATTTTTAAAAAATGTATGCATGGATCTTGGGGTATGTTTCTAAATTATATTTTTATTTAAAATAGTTTATCTTAAATAATAGCAAATAGAATGAATGTAACAATATCTGTGACGTTCGTAAGGGGGTGTTACATTCCTAAATCTTAAATAATATACCTATTGAGGTTTGTTAATTTTAGAAGTTTGTATTATTTTTAGTAATTTTTGTGTGTTTTATTGTAAAATAAATATTTTTAATTATTGTAAATATTATGTTTGTAAAATAATTAATTTTAGTTTGTTTATTTTATTTTAGATTTGAAATCTACAAGAAAAAAGGGAGCAAAACGGTGTAAAAAGGGCAAAAACAGTCCTCAAATGCATGAAAAATCAAAAAAAGAAAGTAAAACCAAAAGATTGCCACATGACGACGTCTGAGCCACTAAATCAAACAGCCCAAGAAATCAGAGCCATCCACGTGTCCCCCATCCCCATGGAATCGAGTGCAGCCATCTCACGTGCATGCCCTTTCTCCTCCATTAGACCAGCATATTGGTCAGCCCATCAAACGGTCAACTGTGCCTCCTTCTAGTGCCCCAATCTAGTGCGTCCATCCACCCTTAATCCTCTCATCCAACACTTCAGTTGTGCCTATCGCCTTCATGTGTGCCGTAAAGCGCCAGATCGTAGAGAAGAATCAGGCATTCTCCAAGCCCAAAAACAAATCAAATCTAATTAATTTGAATTTGATTTAATCAAAACATGGGCGGTAATTTAAATTAATTTAAAAAAATCCCACATTACTAAAATTGCATCCTAGCCATTTAGCATCAAAACTATCCCAATAAAATTTAACTCTCTTTTTTTCTCTCTTCTTGGTTAGATTTCTTCTTAATTCTAGTTTTATGTTTTTGTAAAATATTTCTAGTCTTTATGTTATAAAATAGTTATGATTAGTCAAATTAACTATGTTTTTACCTTTAATATGTCTTTCTAAATTTCCTTTGTGTGAAAGAGAGGAGGGGAAGTCTGGCAAAACTAAGGTAAATATTTTTAGTTTTTTAAAGTTTTCTAAGTAGTTATAATGTCAAAATCATTTTAAGAAAACACGATTTTCATGTTTACTTAGCTCAAATTCTTACAAAATTAAGTTTTGATTTATTATAGACATAGACTGGCATAGGTAATGCTTAGTGATGAACATGTAAAAATGCACATTTCTAAAGATAAAATCATTTGTTTTCAATTATTATTTGTCATTAAATCCTCTAATTAATAGTATTTTTGTATGTTAGTGTGTAAATATGTTAAAAATAAGTTTTATTGTGCTGTGATGTTTAATAATATTTTTGGTAATTTTTGGACTCATTTTGGCATGTTAAACATGTGTTTAATTTGTAAATAATTAAAACCATAGAAATAATTAATGGTTATTTTATTTTATGCCTTAAAATGTTTGTAAATAAATTTTTAGTTTATAAATATGTTTAATAATATTTCTAATAATTTCAAAAAATATATTTGAGTTTTAAAAATCATATTTATATCAAACTAAAAGAGACTGAAGTTTTAGAAGTTTGTATTTATTTTGATATGCTTCTATTTTAAAATAAATAATTTAAAATTATTGCAAATATTTTGTTTGCAAAATAATTAATTTTAGGGTGCTTGTTAATTTTAAATTTAAAATCTGAAATAAAATTGTGCAAAAAGACAAAAATGGACCTTCAATGCACAAGAAATCAAAAGGAATTTAAATTTTAAAACAAGGGACACATGGAGCATCCAGGACCGTCGATCAAACCGCCAAACCCATATCAGCGTCGATTGTCTGCCGTGTGTCAGCCTTTGTCTAGAACCAAATTTGGATCTGCTGCAGCGCGTTCTACGCGGACTTGCCTTCCCAGCCGAGAGATCAGCATATTTGGACTGATTTGACGGTCCCCAACAACCCAGCGGTCCCAGCTTTCCCCGCATAATCTGAGCCCAGCGCTAGTCTAGTCAATGAATCTGAAGGGTGTCGTTCGTCTCTTCTCTATGTGCATCGTACCTGAATACGAATTAAAACAAGCACAGTGAACAACACGTCTCAACAGGAGAAGAAAGAGAGAAAAATATAATCAATCAGCTCTGATTGGATTGGCGACATCCGAAAGGAAAAGAAATAAAAGAAAAATAAAAATAAAAATAAATAAAATAAAATAATAATAACAAAAGAGGTGAATATTTAAAAAAATCCACCCTATACGTACGCCCCAATTGAATCTCGCACCGTCCAGTGGTGAACTCCCCTTCTCTGTCTTCCTTTCTTCTGCTGAGTTAGACTCAGTAATAT
This sequence comes from Artocarpus hirsutus, assembly GCA_946598075.1. Taxonomy (NCBI): domain Eukaryota; kingdom Viridiplantae; phylum Streptophyta; class Magnoliopsida; order Rosales; family Moraceae; genus Artocarpus; species Artocarpus hirsutus. The sequence continues at coordinate 42,811 of CAMOHE010051967.1, forward strand.
GCTCTTTTTAAAAATGATACTGTTAGGGTACTTTTTTAGCCCACTAAAAATATTAAAATAATATATAATGAAATAAAGAGATAATTTTATATGTATAGTATTTTAGTATGGGTTTTAACTCAATATTTGTGCTATAATGCTTATATATTTTATGAAATAAATTATATTTTTAAGTTTTTTTATAAATTATTATTAATGTTGTTATGCTATCTAATTTTCAATCATGCTTTTTTTTATGTAATTTAATTGTGTTGCCTAATTAATGTTAATAATATTAAGTTGAGTTTTTGCTGTACTATAGACATGAATTGTCACAATAAATGCTTGATAATGTTTGATTTATTGTCAATAAAGAATGACATAGTGTATTCTTAAACCATTTAATAAGATGAGATACTGTCTAAATTAATGAATTTATTCCATTAAAATATATTAAATTCATTTTGTTATTACCTTTTCTATTTTAATATTATGTTAATTATAATTGTAGTGACAATGGTTATAATTTTTATAATTAATGCACTGAATCATTAGTGAGAGATAATTATTTTACTAGTTTTTATAAGAAAGCCCTTAGTGCATTGTAATTTGCTATATTGTCGCTTTAAGTTAACTTATAGAAATAGAAAATATGCTTGCACTTAACGGAAAAAGATATAATAAATCAAATACTTTAAATAAATATCTATTTAGAGTTAAAATTTTATATCAGTTACAAAACATACAAAAAATTCTCAAAGCTTTACTATTTTAATTTTATATTTTAAAATCTTATTCAAAAATTGTTAAAAAAATTTTTTTTTCTTCAAAATCTAGTTAAAGTCAGACTTGCATTTTCAACTATTAAATTGTCAATCCTTCAAAAAACCCATTTCTCTGTGGATACGTCAATCTTTATATACTACATACTTCCGCTTCTAAAGAATCATTTTGGGTTATACAACAAAAATTTGACGCCATTGTTGGGGAGGTACTATCATTTTGTCATATTGCTAAATTAAGTGGGAAAACAAGTAAGTGAACTATCCATATCTTTTGTAAATATTATTTTAATTATTTGCATGTTTTAATTAGTGTGTTTATTTTTCAAAAATAAAAAATCAAAAAAATTAAAAATTAAAAAAGGGCAAATGCATTTTGCTCACTATTTTATTCATTCTGGATAAAAAAAGCTTACATCTTGTCTTTTGTTTTGTAAGTTTAGGTAATAGTAAAATTTTTTAGATTATGTGAAAAAGGCTCATTGTTAGGACTTGATCCTATGACCATAAGGCTAAAACCATTGCCTAAGAAAATTAGATATTCTAAGTGTGTCCTATGTGACCCCCCAATGATCTGGGAATTCGATTAATTGAACATTATTTGACTTAAAAATTTTTCTTTAAAGAATTTCAAAAATAAAAAAAATTTAAAAATGTTTTAGGAAATTTATCTACATTTTGTTGCATGTTTTTCTCAAAAACACTTAGAACCATTTTATAGTGCTTGGTAGAGATATAAAGACTTACTATATAATTACCTTTACCATGATTTTTCTAGGGAATATCTATTAGCATAGGTTAAGTCCTGAAACAAGAAATTAGGTAAAGAGGGGAGATAGATCTACTACTTTTTACGAACAAACTATTGACGAAGCCTATTTCATGATAAATGATATGGCCAAGTTTGATTATTGGAGATTGAATAGTTCTAGGAACAACTTAATTTGGAAGAACAATTCAAAATTTTCAGAACCTTGGCCTAACACTCAACCCGAAATTTTGGAGTCAAATTTTGAAATATAAGAGACATATAGTGACCCAAATAGGGTAAAATTAGAA
>CAMOHE010051968.1:0-16183 GCA_946598075.1 Artocarpus hirsutus
ATCAAATCGGATCGCAGGGAAGGAAGTACATACGGAGAAGTATCGAAGAAGTTGATGCCGAGACGAAAGGCTTCGCGAACGGAGGAGTCAGCGTCTTCTTGGGAAACGGGGCCGAAGACATTGCCCAGAGGAGAGGCTCCGAATCCCACGCAGCTGAGCTTCAGACCTGTGTTCCCCAGAGTTCGGAGCTCCAGTTTACCCTCCGAGGAAGCCATTGGAACGATGGAGCTTCGTCGTCTGGGGCTTGAGTTAATAGATTGATTGGGGTAAGGGAAAGGAAAAGAGAAATTAAAGGAATTTTCCGGGAAAGTGCAACGGATAATAAACAAATGAGTGCGGATCGGTTTCACCCCAAAAACTCCCCAAATTCCCTCTGTTCCGAACTCGAAAATTTTATATTTAATTTGTCCAAAAAAAAAAACGTCATTTACAAATGAAACGACAGAAAAGAAAACAACAACAAACGAAAAAAACGACAAAGAAACTGGGGAAATGAAAATAACCTTAGAACGACAAAAACAAAAACGAAACAAAACAAAACAAAAAACAAAAAACAAAAAAAAGTGAAAAGGACCGTAAAGATCAAACGACAAAATGAAGCAATACTAGAGAACCAAAAGGGCAATACACTGGAGAGAAAACGGCAATGGAGCCAAAAGGCGACAATGATAATGAAGACGACGAGAAAAAGAGAGAGAGATACGAGAACGAGAGAACGAAGACGTCATAAACTGGAGAAACGACAATAAAATTGAAAACCGTGTAAAACCGAACAACGACGGTAAAAGTGGAACAACAGAAACGTAAAATCAAAGCAAACTGAATCAACGTTAAAAGGCAAAAACAACCACAAAGTGGATAAACCAATGTAAACTTCAAATGACGATACAGCATCCCAACTACATAAAAGGTGCAAAGTCGGATCACAAAGGACAAATAATTTGACAAAAACAACGAATCATCGAATGACAAAATGAAAATTATGGAAGATCTTAAGCGACAAATAATTTAACAAAACCACGTAAAGCCGGAATTTTTTTTTCTTTTTCTTTTTTGTGACTTTTTTGCAGGGTCAATTTGACAAAGTTTTTCAATCTTAGTGTTTCTATCGGAAAGTCTAAAACAAACTATTTTCAAAAAGTTTATAAACATAATTGATCGTAAATATTTTAGATTAGGGTTAAGTAAATAAGTATTATCTAAGGATATTTTAATCTTTTTGGAAATGAAAAGTGGTATGAATCAAAAAAAAAATAAGTGGTAAAATAAAAAAGTGGTATATTACTTAATTTATTATTCTTTGCATTATGTACATTGTTCAACATAAAAATGATCCCTCGTTCATCTCAAAGACATTTTGTTTTGACTTTCAGAAGGAATGATATGTGCTTGTTTTCAATGACATGAAATAAAATGAAAATAAAAAAAAAAAGTGTTATTTTCGTCGTTTCTTTTAACAGAACGGTAACTGGTTTTAACTTTTACTTGGTTATTGTTCATACGACAAAATATCTTCTTCAATGGTTTACCACAACGACATTTCATTACAAGAACAATATCTCTGGTTGCTTTCAACGATGTGAAACTAAATAAAAATTAGCACCCCCAAGTGTCGTTTCATTTTTGTTTGTGAGCAGTGTCGTTTCAATTTCATTTAAGGATAGAACTGTAAAAATAATGCCTAATTTTTGCATCGATTATCGACACCCTTAATTCTATTTTTCACACCATCGTTTAAACCACCTCACATTTTACTTGTTACACCTTTTTTCAAATACTAAAAAAAAAATTCTTACATCTAAGTTATTTTTTTCCTTTGTTTTTCCACCCACCAACCCAGCTAATCAAACATATATATAATATCATTGATTAAAATCCTTGCACCTAAGGAAACGTACATATTATATCATTAATCAAAAAGAAAAAAAGGATTATCTTTAAAAAAAGGAAAAATGATTAAAAAGAAAAAAAAAATCGTGTACTTTGTATAGGATAACTAAAAAAAAGAAAAAAATATTAAAAAGATAACTAACTAAACTTTATTTCTTTCCAAACATTTTTATTTTTTACTTAAAAAGGCACACTTCTACTACGTGCTATAAGATTATAAATCTGATAATTTGTTATAAGCTATACTTTTATCATGACTCGTAAGCCAAATATATAACATTTTTTTAACAGGACTATAGAGAAAATTTACCGGGTGTTTGGTAAAGCGGTGGGAATTGCGGTTCCTACCACAAACTCAGTTATGAACAGTATAAAGCTTTCACATGCTACAGTAACAGTAAAAAAAATTGCTACAATGTAAAACTCTCACATGCTACAATAAAAGTGGTTCTCACCATTGATTCCCACCACCTTCCAAACACCCCATTAATCATTTGTTCTAAGGGTCAAATCGAAACATTGTCACAATCACGATCAATTGTCTCCCTTGTTCCTATATCATTTGTCCTTTTATTAAACTTAACAATTAATTAAACTATGTTTCCACGCAAAAACTGCCACTTTTTTTTTTAAAAGAAAAACTGATATTCATCGAAGAAGATCAGCTGATCAACGCAAATCACCCTTGAGCTCCAAGGCTTACAGGAAGGGATGGCCTGTTGCCAATAACCCAAAGAAGAAACACGACAAAAACTTCCACTTCTGTAAGTCAGTGTCTATATTATATATGAATCACCACCACGAGTTTCTTCAGAGAAAAGCCGACTTAAATCAATTCGCATGAATTTCTATATTAAAAAGTGGAAAAATTAAGTGTTTGTTTGAAGAAAAAAGAAACTATATACCTTTTTATAAAGTGACTTTTGATTATCAAAAACTATCTCTATTTTTTAAAAAAAAGATAGAGCATAATAAATTTTTGTCTGAGAAGGACTGTATAATAAGTATTTTTTTTAAAATACGTTTGTGTTTAAAAGTAATTTTAGCAATAGATAATATGGTAATAAAAAATTTTATTAAAAAAAGATGCGTGAAAAATAGAAGAAAAAGTGTGAATACGGACTTAATTACTGTAAATGATTTTCGTTTTGGCTTTTGGAAGGAGTGATACAATGTGGTCTTAAATGACGTATACTTTACGACGCATCCCTTATGGAAGAGTCGCATGCTGTTCTAAAAGGCAGAAAAAAGAACAATTTCTTGCTGACGGAATGAAAGGAATAAATGCAGAAAAGGCAATTTATTTTGCACAGGAGTCTTTTACAAACGATAATGACATGACGATTAATTCAACTAAAAACGACAATTAATTATCCATGTGTGTGAAGTATAAATAAAATGTTGTTTCCCTTTCTCGGAAAGCTTGTGTAGTTTCCAAAGACTTTACAAAATGTCAGTAAATAGAATCGAATTAGGTTGATTTAGATTATTTTGATTTGAGTTGTGTGATTTTAATTGCTAGCTAAATTGATGTTTAAATGTGCATATTAAATGTTAATCTGAAGATAGAATAAAATTAAAATTTATGTTTTGATACATAATACAAAAAGTTTTTTATTTATTAACAAATTTAACAAAAACCTAACGTTCATGATATTGAAAAATATGCATATGGATCTTGATTTATTCTTCTTTTTATTAGGAACGCAATGAAAGAAGAGTCGTCTCAATCGGATATCAAATGAAGAAGTTATAATTTTTTTCCACATATATTGGAGAGAGAATATAGTATTTTATTGTAGCAAATTGATCCGAGTCTAAAGAATTTAAAAGGAGTAGAACTTTAAAAACTTGTATTGAAATGATTCATTTGATTTGAATTTAGAGGAAAACAAATATAAATCTAAAGAATTTTTTAGACTCGGAGTCTAAAGAGTTACCTTAATAACAAATGGCCACAAGAAAGTGTTTGTTTGAGGAGTTCAAAAGGTTTGGACCCAATTTTCAAGTTGAGAAGGTGTTTGTTTCCAAAAATTGAGATCTTGTTTCAAATCTTGACAAGACAAGTTGAAAGCAAAATTTTTAACTCAACAAAATTGATCTCCCCTTGATTTCAAAATTCCAAACTCAGTAAACTCACAACCTAAGTGTATTTTGACTCTTTTTTTATCATCCAAACACAATTTTAAATTTTATTCTTTTTCAAACTTAAATTAATTATACATCCAAATGTCAATTTAAATTCTAATTCTAAACCATACTTTTTAAACTTTTCACCACCATCATTCCAAAGTTGTAACAAACGGAATCATAAGTCATTTAGTTAAGTGGCCGTCAATATAATTCATTGAGAGGATTCCTTTAAGCTCTAATACGATAACACGGGCATGAAATCCGATTAAAGGAAAGACATTATAAACAAAAGATGTCGGTCAAAAACATGCTGTCGTTCACTAGTCTTTTCTTTACACGATATGTTATTTTTTTCCAAAAAAAAAAAAAAATTATTTTTCCCCTGCAAAACAGTAGCCTTCGGCTACACTACACTAGTGATTCTTTATATCATGAAAAGCCTTTTCTTGAATCTCTTAGGTCCTAGGGTTTAGGTAAGCTGGCACCAGAATAAGAACTTCATTACGTGGTATAATTTCTCTTTCTCGTATCTAAAAGAAATGATAAAAGAAAAGGCTCAGTGGTTGACACCGGGCTTAATTGTAATTTCCAAAGACAACTTCGAAAGTCTGTCAAACTAGCTATCATTTGGTCCCCTTTTGTTAGGTAAGTAGTAACCATTAATCAAGCTGCTTCCAATATATATATAAATATATATATATATATATATATATTAAACAGTGAAACGCAACACATTACACATTCATTATGGAATTCGTCATCTTTATAATATCTTGGCTTCACTCACCGATCTGCTTCGATTGAACAAATATTGTCGTTTTGTTGTATGCGCGTTTTGAAGGATCAATTGGGTTTGAATCCGTATTTCTATTTGATCCGTGATCCATATTGCTTAGCCTCTGAGCATCCTATATTTGTTTAATTCTTTTGCTGTTGTTTTACAGAATCTCGAAAAGCATATAGATTCTGTGTTGAATTTGAATGCCTACTTTTTTTTAGTTGGTACGAAATTGCCTACTAAATAAATAGGGTTATTTACCTTTTAATAGTCCATATTTTAGATTTATTCAAATAATATACTTTCAATTTTTGATCTCATCAAATTTATACTTTTAAATTAGACTTAATACTCACATTTATACTTCTACCTAATCAATCTTGAGTTTTAACCTAAGAACTTATCAAAATAACCTCAAATTAAAAAATAAGATAATTTAAAAAACTTAAAAAAACTTTATGCTAAAGTTTTTACCTTAAAAAATGTATAGAATACCTTCCAAAAGAGGTGTTTTGTGTGTTTTTATTTTTATTTTTTTATTTTTTAAAAGTTTTAGTTTTTTGAGTTATTTACCTTTTTATATACTGTATTTTATGTTTATTTAAATAATATATTTTCAGTTTTTGATCTCATCAAATTTATACCTTCAGATTAGATTTAGTACATACATTTATATCTTTGCCCAATCAATCTTCAATTTGACATAAGAAATTACTAAAATACCCTCAAATTAAAAAATAACATAACTTCACAAGCTTAAAAAAACTTTATGCTAAGTTTTTTGCCTTAAAAAATATATAAAATACCTTCAAAAATAAGTGTTTTGTCTGTTTTTATTTTTGTTTTCTTTGTATTTTTTTGAAAGTTTTAGTTTTTAAGATATCATTTTAAAGGTCAAAAATCAATTATTAACCGATGTAAAGAATAAATTTATGTATTAAATCTAGTATAAAGGTATACATTTAATGAGATCAAAAACTAAAAGTATAATTTTATATTAACCTAAAATATAAGGTATAAAAAGATAAATATCTATAGTGTCTTTATATTTTACTTAAGTATAATTTGATCATTTTAAAAATCAAAATCAATTATTGAATGATGTAACATATAGATTTGTGTATTAAATCTAATATGAAGGTATAAATTATATGAGATCGAAAACCAAATTTATAATTTTTAAATTAACCTAAAATAGAGGGTATAGAAAGATAAATATCCAAAGTGAATATCTTATTTTTTACCAACCGACTTTGGACCTTTTTGCCGGATCATCCATTATACCAAAAGAAATCGACATATTTATGGGTCGGTTTGACGGGCCAGTAGGCCCAACGAGGCCCACAAATAAACTGGTTACGTGTCATTTCCGTACTGGGTAGTAATTCAAAAGTCAAAGTAAGCTTCTAAACACAGCTAACTTTTATATTATATGTAGTTTCTTAATTATTTTCCAAACCAATCATGTACTTTTGTGACACGTCTGGATTCACGTGAGCTTAAAAATCGGTGTTTAATCATCTGATAAATTAACTTCACAAAAGCCAGCTCATCTTTTTGAAGCTCATTGTGATTATTAATATCCTTTGATTATTAGGAATGTGAAGAAATAATGACTGAGTAGTGCTAGTGAAACTTTTTAGTATCAATTAATATCGAAATTCTTTAGGCATCAACCAGTAAAAGAAGGCAGCTCATATAATATACAGATCAACAATTACTATTGTTAAAAGATTTAATTTCGTACATTGTTCATAATAATTATCTAAAGTTGGATTAAAACTGATGTAGACTTTGTGATGGACCACATGTTCAAAAATAAGGGGGAATTATGGTCGGCAAACCTCGTGATTTGGAAATAAAAATTTTCAAAGGCTAGTTGGTGAAGATCCTCCATAAAAGTCCACAAAACAACAAATTTTGATTTGCTAGCCTGCACTTTTTTTCAGCTTAAAAGCGACCCACAAAGCTTTTTTTTTTTTTTTTTAAGAACTAATTATATATATATGTATATATAATATTAAACTGTATACAAAATTTTAGCAATAATTGACAAGAAAAAAAGTTGGTCCCCATAACCAGTTTCACATCAAAGAAAGTTTGCATGCCGGTGGGAGATAAAGGGCAACTATATTTTCAAAGGAAAAGCTACAGAAAACAGCTAATTAATTAAAAAAGTAGGCAATGTTTTTAGAGCTATAAAAGGTAGAAGAACATGGCACAAAAGTCTGCTTCTCTCGTGGGGACCTGAGAAATTAAGAGAAACAAAGTACAAGCTTTGATCACTATTCAAAGGTGTGTTCTGTTTTAGTAAATATTTGATCTGTTACAACTCTTCAGCAAGTAGTGAGGGCTTTGATGATTTTTTTTTTTTCTTGTACACTATTTCAATTTTCATGAATTAATTCTATTTGGAACTTCATATGGATATGAAAAAGGACAGAAGGAAGGTATAGTTGATTGTCTTATTAGTTAATGAGCCGCTTTTGTGTTTTCATTTCACATGTACAAAATACAAGTTGTACTTGTCTTTTTGAGTGCCCATGAGATTTATGTTCTTGGGGTTTTGGACAAGTATTTTGTCATACTTTTTTCATGCATATTTGAAGCAAAATCTGATCATATAATTATCAGTTCTCAGCTCCAGTATCAACCTTCAACATATTCAATGGATGCTTTATCTATAAAAGCCTTATCTGAACTGGTAAAATAATTACCATACATGAGATAAGATCGAAGTCTTTGAAATTTTTTTTATTTTTTATTTTTTTTATTTTTTTGTCTTTAGTGACAGATGAAACTTGTGAATATGCAGGGAATAATGGAAGATCCTAGCAGTTACATAAACCAGTTGCAAATGAACTCTCTTGATGAGCTCAGCATGTTACCATTAGCAACTATTGGTGAGAATTTGCATCATCATCATCACCCAAGTTTCAACCTAAAGGCTTCTTTGGAAAATTCTCAATTTGGCATCAAACCTCACAAAGTCAACACCTGGAATTCTAGTGAGAACATTAATCATCATCTTCCAAACCCACAAGTCCTTGCTTATTCTCCAAACCTTTTCTCCTTTGTGAGCTCTAATTATAACACTAACCAAATGGGCCTTGTGAAGCCCAAAGAGGAGACAGTTCAGTTGAAGAACATCAACACTCATATTACTGTACCTTCTGATGTGTTGGTTTCTCAAGGCTGCTTCAACAACCAAAACTATGTCCTTCAGGCTAACCAGGGAGCTAAAAGGATCTGCACAAGTACCAAAATTTCCCCAACCAAAGATCATATTCTTGCTGAGAGGAAGAGGAGAGAGAAACTCAGCCAGAGGTTCATAGCTTTATCTGCTATAGTTCCTGGCCTAAAGAAGGTACTACATTCTATTTCCATATCTCATAAGTAAAATATCAAGTGTTGGAAAGTTCTCAAAATCTCTAGTTAACTCAAGTATTTTCAGTTGTTCAAATTTTAATTATATTGGGGGCACAAGTTTCGATGATTAGGGGATATAAAAACTAGATTTAGAGGCACAAAGTGTGTGATTTCATTTGAAAATCTTCTTCTTTTTATAATGAAATTCTATTGAAATTGAGCTTTTATCTTTTATTACAATGAAACCCTGTTGAAAGTGAACGTAATTCTTACATTGACAATGAATAATTGTAATTCTTACGTGTATTTGTTTGTTTGTTTTTCTTCGATTTTATGCTCTTGGTGGTAAAGGGTTAAGGTTTCTAGTTATTGACACAAAATAGTCTAATAGTAAATATCTCAATTGACAGACGGACAAGGCTTCGGTTCTTGGAGATGCTATAAAGTACATGAAACAGCTTCAAGAGAAAGTGAAAACACTTGAGGAACAGATGAGGAAGAAGAACATGGAATCTGTAGTCTTGGTGAAGAAGTCCCAAATCTTTGCAGACGAAGATAACTCTTCCTCAGATGAGAACATCTCCAGCTGCTCATTCAACGAGCAGCTACCAGAAATAGAAGCAAGAGTTTGTGACAAAAATGTCCTCGTAAGAATTCACTGTGAGAAAAGGAAAGGGGTTCTAGAGAAAACAATTGCTGAGGTAGAGAAGCACCACCTAACAGTTATCAACACCAGTTGCATGACCTTTGGAAGTTCTTCTCTTGATGTGACCATCATTGCCCAGGTGTTGTCTTATTATGCTTTATATTGTTAGAATTTCAAAACACTAAAATTAATTGTTTGTTTCCTAATCCTTTACATGATTGAACTTTGGCAGATGAACATGGAGTTTTCTCTTACAATTAAAGATCTTGTCAAGAATCTACGTTTGGCCTTCACCTTGTTCATGATGTGATGAAAAAAGTCCCAACTATATTACATAAAGCAAAAAAATAGCTAAGAATAATCCTCGACAGTAGTATACTATTGGGTTCAAGTCTCTTTCAGAATTTTGTATTTTCAAGGCCTCTTTAGCTCTCCTCCAAGTTTTGACCATTTACTCCAAGCTTTGTTTGCTGTGAAGTTCATTGTTTTTGCGGGAGGGGTTTTAAGATCTTCAGTCTTTTTTACATGGCTTAAGTTGCTGCCATGTTTTTCCCACACCTGCTTTCAAAAGGAACTATCTCACAGCTTTTCCCAGCTTTTTCGAGGGCATGTTGTAAAGTGCAACTAAACCTTTATTGTATCACTTTCTTACCAAAAAATGGTTTTTTTGGTGAGTTGAGTACTAGGCCTTTGTTTCAGTAGTTTGTCTGTCCAAACTCCAATGTTTTAGGGGATCAGGAGAACCTTCCTTGAGCCTCTTTTCTTAAATGTGATGTCATAATTGTCATATGTTATGTAAGCTATATTATTCACAGTTGTGGAATAAATTCAACTTCTTTTGTGTTTTAGTTGAATTCACTTGCCTTCACTTGATCAAAGTCAATGGCTTTGGATTTGGTTTTTGGCTTCTAATGCATTAGTAATATAGATATATATATATATATATATATATAAACAATAAATGACAAAAAGAAAATGTTTGCTTTATTGATAGTGCTTCAAAATAAACGTGATAACAGGTGGCTTTACCTTGGAATCTCTAGGATCTTATTTCTGGCTTTGTTGTTATGTTAAGTGTTGAAATAAAAAACGTGGACTACCCACCTCCTGTTGTAGATTGTTTGTTTCCTCCGTCGGTTAATGGTGGTAGGTGTGCAGTGTTAGATTAGACCTTGGTCTACGTCTTGTTGTATATTGAGTGGTTTTCGTAACGAGCTTCGAATGAGCTCTTTTGTTTATATCGAGCGAGTTTTTTTCTTTGTATCGATACTTGATTTTAGTTCTTGACTTGTGGGATTAATTTTTTCCCATCCAGATGGTATCTTCCTTAGTCTTGATGAAAGTTTCCCAATTAAATATATATATATATATATATATATATATATTGTTGACAGATTTTCAAAGGACACTTGGCAAATCTTAATCAAAGGAAATAGGACTATCACAAGGGTAATAGTTGCTCACAACTTAATTATGTCATTAATTTATATATTTCATGCCAGGTGGCTGTGATACAGCTTTGCTGAGATGAATCAAATTATGAGTGGGTGATTCAAGTGGCTAATAATTCAAAGGTGTCCTTTAATAAGTCATGGGGTGAAATAAAAATTGGATTTTTGTCCTTGTTGGAGATCTTATATGAAAATGGACATTTTCATTTGCTTAACCTCAATGATTGAAGGTTTTGCATTTTCTTGCTCTGCTCTGAGATTGTGTAAATGATATTGGCAACGACTTTGTCAACTCTCTCTCTCAGTATATGTACTTTTCACTAAAATGTTGCTTGCTTTTCTTTTCAAAAACTGAATAAAAAAGTCAAAACCAGATAAACTCGTCTCTGGTGCCCTAATCATAAATCAATAAGGAAATCATCCTCATTGGCCTATAACCTTTCTTCACCTGACATTGCATTATAATTAAAAAAAAATGGGTAGAAGGACTCAAACTAACAACTTTAATATTATAGCTACAACTACTATTGAATTACAGTTTTAATATATCCAAGATGGAGTGAAGTTAGTTGATAGCTTTTATCACTCCAAGGTTCAAAGGTCTAGATCCAAGCTCAACTAAGAATATTTTGCTAATGCAGCTATTAGAGTTCAGTGACTCAAATTTTGTTTTGATTAAGTCCGAAAGTTCATGATGCAATATTTTTGTAGTGAAAAATAATTATGGGATTTTTTATGAGTCTATGGTGGTGGCGAAGGGATTAGGCCGATACGTCCAATCTCATAGCCCACCACTGATCCCATTTGGGGGTGCGAGGGCTCTGCTCCTACAGTACGGTATAGACCAATTAGTGTTTTTTGGGCCTATATATATGTATTTTCTGAACATTCCTTTTGTACCAATTTTTTGAGATAGTAGATTTGCTTCTGCCTTTGCCCGTGGTTTTTTCTTTGTAGGGTTTTCTACGTATATCTATGTGTTCTTTATTTTACGTCTTCTATTGTCTATTTTTCGTTATTTTCTAACAAACTAGTATTAGAGAGAAAGCCAAGTTTGATTTCGACAATGACAACCATGAAATACTACATTTTGCTTTTAGATCACAACACTAAATTCTTGTTATTGCAAGTTAAGATACGGGCTATACTCGTGTAGATGGATTTGGACGATGTACTGCTAGGGTTTGAAAAGATGCCCTTAACATGGTCAACGAAGGAGAAAGAACATAAGGATTGAAAAGCCCTATCTCAAATTCATCTTCATCTGTCAAACCAAATTCTACAAGACATTCTAAAGAAGAAAATTGCAGTTGCATTGTGGTTGAAGTTTGAGCAGTTGTGCATAACGAAAAGTCTGACCAGTAAGTTACACCTAAAGCATCGACTTTGTTCTCATCATATGACCAAAGGTATGTCTTTAGAATATCACTTAACCGTCTTTAAGAAGATTGCCTCTGATCTACAATTTATAGAGGCTAAGTATGATGAAGGAGATTGTACAGTATGGACCTATTAGGGATTTTGGGGCTTATATGTATTTGTGTGTTCTTTATTATTGTGTTTTTTATTGCCTATTTTTCGTTATTTTCAAACAAACTAGTATCAGAGCGAAAGTGAGGTTTGATTTCGATAATGGCAACAATGAAATACGACATTCTGCTTTTAAATCACAACACCAAATTCTTACTATGGCTGTCACAACTCGCCTTTTCGGGCTATAATTAAATTTTTCCTTTCATACTTAGGGGCAAAAATTTAATTTTTTTTTTTTGAAACTGAAATAAATACTTTACTTTACAATAAATTTGGTAACTCCCAAAATACTTTTTCTCACTTATTTTACATAAACATTCTTACTTTTATAACATTTTCCTGTTCAAACATTCCTTTTCAAAATAACTTATAATATGCTCAGCGAAAATATTCAGTAGCGGACTCCATACCCAATCTGCACCCATCATCCGTCCACCAGCTCATCGTTACAATTTTTTCTGACCTTCTCATCGGAATACCTACAGCATAAAAAACTTAATGAGCTAACGCCCAGTAAGTCCCATAAATCCCATATGGGCAGTCAATTGAATGCATGATTCAATTATGCTTTCTTATGAACTTTCCTTATCTTGATCATATCTTATCTTTCATTAGGGCCCAAGTATTCGTACCATTGCGCAATATCATTTAGGTCTACGTAACACTGTGACCATATTTTGTTCTTTAAACTCCCTTTACTTCGGGAGGCAATACGACACTTTTCTTAACTTCTAGTGACATATTTATTAGTTCCTTTAATATGGTTGTCATACCAAGCATGAAATGATAATCACATGTTATCCATGATATATGAGTTCGTATGCATAACGGAGTACACACAAGTACCTACTTCGTATACATACACGCATTCATTATTATATACACTGATACACCATTCCTTATACATAGCAATACATAATATGTTATATACTTATGTATTCTAATCGTATACACACAAGCATCGATTCTATACCTCTTAGATATTCATTTCATAACAACAGACAAGTTTGCATTGTAATATATACCCTAATATGCATATTCACGTATTCTACATCTACCATTTCATACTGTAGGTGGGAAGGGTACTTACTTGTTTTTGTGCACTGTAAAATCAACTTTGATCTTCGGTCTCCTAGACTCCTAGGATCCTGTTGGCCAATTACAAAATTATTAGCCAATTCCAATACGTTTTATTACAAAATGTTCGTTACTTAATTGTTTGAGTTGTATAACTATACACAACCCCACAAATATTGATTTCCTTATTTCTTTCTAATTCTACCCTCTCGTTACTTACGAAGGGTATAAATCTTTCTAATCACTTTCTTTTCCTATATGTGACCTTATTAGAGCTACTCGAGTTATTCGGGCAAAAATGACGATTTTGCCCTTCGTGCCTTATTGACTGATCCGAGCTCAATTCCATTCTTTTAACAAAAACAGCCACACATTAACTTCAAAATAATGTCCTAGTGGCTCGAAACCCTTTTTTTCACACTTAAACCCCTTTTTTATAAAACTTTACAGTTTAGCGCCTAAACCGAAAATTGTGACAATTTTGCCCTCGGGGCTAAAATTTTATTTTTACATCAAAAATTTCTATTTTTCATAAGAAACATTTTTGCTCAAAGTAACACACCTTCAATCATTTTGAAAAATGACATTTTTGCCATTTTATTATATTTTCACTTTTAACAAATTCTTGAAAATTCAAAAACTCACAAACGGTTGAGTTTTTCGACGAACCGTCAGTGTTGCCTAACAATTTCATCGAGATCTACAACTTTTGTGTTTTAACTTTTCCAAAAATCTCACTCTAAAGGGGTGTTTTTGGTTGTTGTCCATTTCTGCCGAGAAAGAAAATTTTCTTTCAATTTAGTCCCTTGGACGTTTTTGTCAAATTTCTTTTCAAAATTTCAAATCTACCCCTGCATAGTCCATGCCTTACTTAGGTCATTTTCGTGCTCAAACCTCATTTTTACACAATTTAACCATAAAATTGCAAAACTAGCATTTTATGCAAAACTATGGTTTTCACCATAAATCAAAATTTCACCATCTAAACAGGTCATTCATCATATTCACATGTAATTTCATCAAATATAAGCTCAAAAGCTCATATGGGTTTGAGAGAATAAAAATCAACAAAAATTCAAAACTTTAAATATCAAAACTTACCAAATAGCCTCTTTTTGATTTATAGCCTTGAAATTCCTTTTGATCTGCCTTTAAGCCTCCTTTTCATGCAAAAATAATATAGGTTAATATCCTTTCTTCAACCCATGAGAAATCCTTTTAAAACTCATCAAAAAGTTTAAAATTTCACCTTTAATCTTGTAAAATCCTTGGGGCTTGCTTCTAAAATTGTTTTGGGGTTATTTTTGCAAAGTTTGGGGTTGAGAAAAATTTCTTGAAGCTCTCATCTATGGCTTCTGTGAGTTCTTGGAGAGGAAGAAGAAAAAATGTTGTGATAAACATGCATTAAATGCTTGCTTTTCCTTTTTGATTACTCATGGTAATCCATGAGTATACCCTAGGTGTCATCATGTCATTGGGCCACATTTCTAGCTTTGGTGGCCCAATCAAATTCAATTGGGTGTCCACTTTGTGGGGCCCAAAATTTACACAGTGTAATTTTTTGTCACGTAGTATTTTTTTTATACTGTCATGGTCAAATCAGTGTATTTTCTATCCTTAGACTGTATAAAAATATTTAACTTACTTTTCGTTCAATTTTGGAGGCTAATCATAACATTTTTCGTATCTACGTTTTTACTTAGCAGTATTCTTATACTGCTCTGGCCTCCTTTCTACCCTAGGTTAGGGTTCGGACAACCTCTGTGTCCTAGTTGCATTCTAGTCGTTTATTCGTTTATACCACAATTTTACAATTAATTGTGATATAAAATTCATTTTATGGGTATTATTTACAAATTTTTGAGTAATTCAACTCATAAAATCTGTATTTTACCATACCCAATATTGTATCACATTTGCCATAAAATATGCAATCAATACCGTTTATTCATACTTTATCGTAATTTTATACAAAAATTAAAAATTTTACAATAATCACATTTTTAAAAGTAAATTCATTAATTAAACCCAATTAAATATTAGGTTTTATTAATGAAATTTTCTCGGTCATTACAATGGCAACTTAAGGTATGGGCTGTGCTCGCTCAAATTGATTTAGACGATATACTACTAGGTTTTAAAAAGATGCCCTCAACATGGTCAAATGAGGAAAAAGAACGTAAGGATCAAAAAGCCCTATCTCAAATTCATCTTCATATGTTTAACTAAATTCTACAAGACGTTCCGAAGGAGAAAACCACTGTTGCGTTACGATTGAAGTTGGAGTAGTTGTGCATAATGAAAAGCCTGACCAGTAAGTTGCACCTGAAGCAACGACTTTGTTATCATCGTATGATAGAAGGTATGTCTTTAGAACATCACTAAATTGTCTTTAAGGATATTGTCTATGATCTAGAGTATACATGAAACACCCGTTATTTTAACGAGTATGATTTTTATAAAAATCATATGAATAAATTGTCACTTTAGCATTTCTTATCAAGTTTCCATAGGAAACATTCAAAATTTACTTATAACCCACTTCTATCAACCTTGTTCCCCTACATTAATGCTCAATTAAGTTGCCTCTTTCTCATTTGGCTAAAGGTCTTTGAAGGAGACATAGAATTAATTCACCTCAATTACTAGGAGACATTGATATATTTTCTCAACCACCTTTTTAATGCTTCCTTCATCTTCTTCCATAACTTGTCCCATTTGCCCCCTCAATTATGTAGGCATTATTTACTAAAAGTCTCTAGGGGAGACATGATAATATTTTCTTTTAATGCTCATTTGTTTCTTCCTACCACTTTCCCCATAAACCTACAATTATCTGTTAGACATGTATGCCCTAAGGAGTAAAAATGTAATGAGTTTTTGAAGACATTTTTATCAATAAAGAATTCATTTATTATTCATATACCAAATCTAGTCCTCTTTACGTTCATATTTGTTGAATGTATGATAAGCAAACAATAGTCTGAGACTGTCGGTCTAAACCTTTAAGAATTGGGCATATTATGGACAGATTATGCAGAAGACACGATTCTTAAGGTGACGGTCTAAATCATAAGATCTGCAATCGAGGGAATAAAGTTGGGCGCTTTATTCATATAAAGATTGTTATGTTGTCTATATCCCTATTGGGAGATGGTTTGTCTTGACTATCGGAGGTGGACTCCGTGAATAGAAACATTGGCACGTTGTCATAGGTGATGATGTGTTGGATCGGGACATAAAGTGAATTGATTTGGATTAATAATTCTGTCTTGGCAAATCGATTCACTTTAGACAATCATTTGT
>CAMOHE010051969.1:0-33811 GCA_946598075.1 Artocarpus hirsutus
TTTTTTCCTAATTACTTATTTCCTCATGCATAAATTTAATATTTTTCCGTAGAGTTCTTGCTCTTCTTATGCGTGTTTTCTTTCATCTTTGTGATGAAGAGCTCGTTGTCAATGAAATAATTTTAATTACATGGGAATTCTCTTGCGGAATGAAATATGTTCACAGAATTTTTGTGAACGTCATTTTTTAAACTTTATTTTATAAATGTCACATGTGTTTAAGTACATTGCGATAATATGGCACAATCTTTTAAAATGTGGCATGAAAAAGCACATTGTTTTTCGTAAGTGTGGCTTGGTATGTTATTTTCTCACACGATAAACGACAAAACATGAGAAATGACAACAAAATAAAAACGACAGCAAGTTATAAATTAAACGAGACGACGAGTTGTGAAAACAAACGACAAACAAATTGTAAAAGAAGAGCAGGACACAACAGCCATGGAAAAGACGACGATAAAGAAAAGAATGACGAGTTTACAGACACTAAAAGAAATGACGATAACAGGAGAAACAACAACCACGATAGAGGAAACGACAAATGTAAATGAAAAAAAGCAAGAAGAACAAAAACTGCAATTAGGAAAAAAAACAACATTAAAAAAAGAAGAAGAACAAGATGAGTTTCATAAAACCACATAAAACGAAACGCGCACACAATTATTTGTCCGTCACCTTAGGGGACGGTCACACTATGAAATTTATGTATTTTTAGATGGAACTCCATTAGAGGGACAAATTGGAAAATTTTTACAAAGATCAGATTAACATACTATTTGAGGGCTAAAGCTATAGTTTAGAATTTGTTTAATATAAATAAAATAAAAATAAAAAATGGACTAGAAATAGAAAAAAAAATAAAAATAAATTATACTAACACTTTTGTATTTTGTAAAAATTACAATGACACTCTATGAACTAAAACTAATTAGAAGGAGACCCCTTGAACATACCTTTGTTTGGTTTTGATTTAAAATCACAAAATACCATTTTAATCTTGGCCGTTGATTCAAAAACACTAATCCCATTAACTTCATTTGAATAAAAAATAAATGAATAAATAAAGATATCACCTTGAGCGATAAAACAAGACATAAAATTGAATCATTCCCGTTGTCATTGTCATCATTTAAAATTCCATCAACTGACTGACAAATTAAAAAGAGAGAGCATAGCGAACAACCAGTGATGCATACTTGAGAATTAGTTTTTTTTTTTTTTTTTTTTTTAAGGGTGTTTGTCTAAAAATGATACGAACCACAAATTTAGTTATGAATACTTTAAAACTTTTAAATATTACAGTAAAAAGAAAAAAATTGCTACAATATAAAGCTCTCATATACTACAGTAAAAACGGTTCTCACCGATGCTTCTCACCATGAGCCAAACACCCTATTATTTTTTCTTTTCAAAATGGCAAAGAAGGAGAAGGTAAACTATAAATAAAAAATTAAAAAAAAAAACAGCTCCACAAACCCACCCTACCCAAACAACCCCCAAACTCGACCCCTGTTGCCCACATCCCACCACCATTTGCCCACCCCACCCATCGCACAAGATCCATACCTTGAAGCCCACCATCGTCATGGCCCCAAGCCCATTGCGGACCCCGTCCCACTACCAATCCCTATCGCCCATGCATCGCAACACTGTCGCGGTCCAGCCACTCCCTCACTCCATAGGCTCCCCCCTCCCAACTCATAGCCCATCATCCTGACGCACATAACCACCCTCTCACTTCGTCGCCCCAACCAAACAACCCCTTCCTCATCAACCATGCCGGCCCTTCGCCCGTCAGTGAAGCCCGTCACCCTTTGATCGAGAGAAAAACAGAAAGATAGAAGAAAGAGAAAGAGGATAAGAGGAGAGAGAGATCTCAAGAAAGTGGGTTGGTTTTGTTTTTGTTTTGTTATTTTGATTTTGTTGTTTTAGTTTTAATATTTCTACAAATTTATATGTGCTTTTTTATTTTTCTAAAAAATAATGTTTTTTTTATGTTTTTTAATCTTTATAATTTTCAAACTTTTGTGAAAAATAGGCATTTATGAAAAAAATAATAATATTTTCTCCATCATTAATGTAAATTTTATAGCTATAAGTGTGTTCAAATTACTAACTTATTTTTCTTGTCAAAAAGGTAAAAAATATCATCTATAAGTACACAAATAGCTTAAAACATTTTTTATGACTAGAGGGATAATTTTAACATTTTAAACAAAATTAATAGTTGGCTCTCTCATTCAAATAATTTTAAACAAAATTAATAGTCAGCTCTCTCATTCAACTAATAGAGGATGTCTCTCTATAATTTTTTAAAAGCCAAGTGTGTTAGTGTGATTAGTTTTGGTCCAAAGAATGTAACTATAATTTAGGTAAAATATAGAGGTGAGTAATTTATCGAATAACAAAAAAACCCACAAACAACAACAAAACAAAACATTAAACAATTGTCAAAGAATCTTGTAGAGAGTTGGAAACACAGTTAAAACTATAAAATGTAGTTCTAACTAATTTTTTGTTGCAATATATATTTTTTTATAAAATTTGAAATAAAAATTGTTTGGAGTAACATTTTGCAATTTCGATTGCCTTCCCAAACCATCTACAAGCCTTTGGGAGGACACAAGACACGAGGAAAAGAGACTTTTGGGCCCCGTTTAGTATTGTTTGAGGAGTTTTTAGATATGCTTTTGCATATTTTTTGATATAAAAATTTCAAAAACACTTTCAGTATATTTCTCAAAAATTTTTATTTTTTAAAACAAAATAATTTTTGAAAACACTACCAAACGGGCTCTTGGTTTCTGGTGGTCTAAATTTCTATAACAAGGAACTAAGTATCAAAAAAATAGAAGTTTGAGGATCTAATTGTTCAAATTTTGGAAACCAGGGTCCAACTACGAAAAGGTAAAAAATGTAAGAATCCCAGGTGCAAAAAGTTATTTTCTTTCGTGACTAAAGTAATAATTAATAACTGATCAGTTTAGATTTCCAGTTCCTAGTGGTTGGTGCCCTTCACCCTCAAAATCGCGAAGAAACCAGACGGTCGTGCACAAACGGCGTCGTTCCCCCTGCCGGCATGCTGCAATTTTTCTCTGGCGGCGCCGCCGGCATCCCTGCTCTCGTCTCTCTCCGATTTATTTCGTAGGCATGTATAAGAAAACTTGGCAAATCTTCGGTGTTTCGCCATTGCAGTTGGGAAACTTTCCCAACTTTATATACATATATATATATATATATATATGTATAACCGTAGAGCAACTTTCGGAATAATTCTCTTCCTATTCTTTATCAAAAGCGGAAGAAATTATTTACCTTTATCAAATACTGCTTCAAATTTATGTATATATGTATGTATGTATGTATGTATTAAAGATAATCTGCATGCACGCACTTAAAAGTTCCCGAATTCCGATTCTTTTTTATTTTTTATTTTTTGGTGATGACATTTAGCCTTAGATTTAACACTGGAATGCTTTTTGTCTTTTTGATTTTATTTTCTTCGTGCTTTTAATTTTTTTCCCTTTAAATTTCTCGTTTTGATCATCAAGTTGTTCTCTCTGTTTTTTAATTGTATTAAGAAAACCCATTTGCAATTTCGGTTTTTGTGAAGAACTCAGCTTTTGTCTGATGAAATTTAACTGTCTTTTTGCTTGTAAAGAATCAAAGCTCTCTCCTTTATGATAATCAACTAGAATGTCTTCTTAGCATATAGAAGAAAGCCCAATTTTCATTCCAAAGTTGAAAGCTATTTGGTTCCAAATTGCTTATTTTATTCTTCTATCCTGTTGCAGGAATTCAATGTTCTGCTGACTCTGCTCTTGGACCGATAAGATTATCTTATAGTTACGTATAAAACATATATATAATATATGTTCATGGGTAAGCCAGAGCAGGCAAAGAAAAGAGTGGCATTTGTGCTGGTTGATGGGTTGGGAGATGTGTCAGTACCAAGGTTTGGGTTCAAGACTCCTCTTCAAGCAGCTAAAATCCCCAATCTAGATGCCATTGCATCTGCTGGAGTTAATGGTCTAATGGACCCTGTGGAAGTGGGATTGGGTTGTGGAAGTGACACTGCTCACCTTTCCCTCTTGGGTTATGATCCGAGAGTCTATTACCGGGGTCGAGGCGCGTTCGAGTCTATGGGTGCTGGACTGGCAATGTCTCCTGGTGATATTGCATTTAAGGTGGATATAAACATGTGTTCATGTTTGGTGATTCTCAATGATGAAGCTTCCTCTTTATTTATGTTTTCTCTTTACCACCGAGATCAGTTCATTACTCTTTTAGCCCAAGAAAAAGATTTTTATTGTCATGATTTCTCTTACTCTCCTGCTCAATACATTTCACCTTTTAGCACAAAAGACTACAACCTTGGGCTCCTCATCAGTAATTACTTTCGATTTTAGACATATAACAATTATCCAACTAAAAGTTGGTTTTCAGATGCTTCAACTGATCCACTTTGATTAATTTTGATCACATTAAATTGGTATTAGCATGTTCTCCTGTTTGTATTACACTTGGGTTGCTAGACCAATTGTTTTAGCATTTTGGCATTTGTTTGTTCTTGGATGTTCTCCATAGGGCTCATGGGGGACTTTTGATGTGTAGTCTAATTTTGCAACCTTGGATGAGAAAACTGGAATTGTTGTAAGTAGGAGAGCTGACAGGCACTTTGAAGAAGAAGGTCCCATACTATGTGCAGCACTTGACAGAATGAAACTGCCGTCTTTTCCTGCGTATGAAGTAAGAGTCAGGTGCAAGTACTTGTTACTTTTATAACTTGTTTTGTGATATCAGCGTATTTATATGCATGTTGTCCGGCAGGAAAAAAAAAAAAAAGAATACTATGCCTAAGTTCTTTTGTTCACGGAAAGAAATCGCCTTTCTGCAGTAAACTTTATCGTACTCATTTTGTGTTTTCTAGAAAACATTTCGCTCTATTTTAACTTAAATAAGTCAGTTTGCAGCCCCACGAATCAGAAGTAAAAGTGATCCTTCCCTTTTATTCGTAGAAGCTTAGGATTCTAGCAAAATTAACTGTGTGACCTGTGACAGATACGCTACAGAACATAGGTGTGGAGTTGTAGTAAAAGGACCTAAATTGAGTGGAAACATATCAGGAACAGACCCATTAAAGGACAACCGCTTACTTTTGAAAGCTGAAGCTCTAGATGATACTGAAGAAGCAAAACATACAGCTAATGTAGTTAACGAATTATCCAAGGAGATTTCACGAATTCTGGTTGCTCATCCACTTAATGCAAAACGGGCCTCAGAAGGGAAGAACATAGCTAATGTGGTACTTTTACGAGGCTGTGGTATTCGTATTGAGGTTGGTTGACTCAATCCTTGCTTCACCTCATCATTTATATGAAAATCTCAAGGCATAGCTTTGTATTATTTCATTTCATATTCCCTACTGATATAATTAGTGGACTAGACTATCAGTCACATTACATACTGTATTTCATAATGCCATGCTGCAGGTTCCTCCCTTTGAAAAAAAACATGGGTTGTGGCCATGCATGGTAGCTCCCACTAAAATTATTGCTGGCCTGGGCTTATCTCTTGGCATTGACATCCTGGAGGCTCCTGGAGCAACCGGAGACTATCGGACACTTCTAACTTCCAAAGCAAGTGCAATAGCCAGGGCACTCTCAGCTCCTTTGAAGTCTTGTCCAAATGTTTTTGTACCAGGGGAGGATGAGCACAAACCAGGCCGTCCAGATGGCTATGATTTTGGATTTCTGCACATAAAGGTATATCCTTTAGGTCTTACTTCTCTATATTCTTCTTGTTTCTTACATGCAAATTGCATTGTTTCTTTAAGAAGCTTTCCTTTTGAAACTGAAGACATGGTAGCTTGATTTTCACCTACAACTAGTGAAATTGAAAAACTTTCGTAGCAAGGCAAATGTGCATGATGGTTTACCGTATTCCACTCCTGATACCATCAACCAGAAACATGTGCCAAATGCTTATTGATGCATGTTGATATGAAGATGAACCTAGTATAGAGGTAGCGTATCTATGATCAAATGAAGTAAAGGCGTCTAAAGTTATTGTTCGTCTCCTTAACTAATTAACCTTGAGAACCGCTTGGGGCAATTTGTGCGGCAGAACCAAAAACTTGAGATAATGGGCGAACTTCACATCTTGTATGAGAGAAATTTTTCAAATGAAATCTCAATACTTATGTGGAAGCTCTTTTCCCATTTTTGCTGCGCTGAAAGAGTCTCCTTTGTATTTGCTATTGTAGGCAATAGACGATGCAGGCCACGATAAGGCAACCTTGTTCAAAGTCAAAGGGCTGGAGGCCGTAGATCAAGCTATAGGGCAACTAGTCAGGTTCTTATGGGAAGCTGAATCAACTGGGAATTTCCAGTACTTCTTATGCGTCACTGGAGACCATTCCACTCCAGTTGAGTATGGTGACCACAGTTTCGAGCCAGTCCCATTTGCGATATGTCGGTTGAATGACTTTGTCGGTGCAGTTGGTTTAGAATCCATCTTGGGAATCTCAACCGATCCATTCTCTCTTCCAACCATTCAAGCAGGGGAAGACCTTGCAGATAATGTGGTGACAGAAGAAGAGGATATGAAGAAACAGATTCAAGCTTTTGCTGGAGATTCAGTCTGCAAGTTCAATGAGGTTGTCGCTGCAAGAGGATGTCTAGGGCGTTTTCCTGGTGGAGAAATGATGGGAGTTATAAAGAGATTTCTTGAACTAGATTCATAAACTGCTTTGATCAAAGCTTGGAGAATATTGGCAGTTCCAGAAACTGCTAGATGATGCTCAAATAAATTGCAAGTGTTAAACTTGAGAAATATCCCTGAGGAATGATGTCTGTTAATAAAATTTTAAGAGCTTAGAATTGTTCCAATAAATTATTGAGGTTTTTCCATTATTTTTTGTTTTTGTTTGCTTATGGAAACCTACATTAATTGGCTGAACAAGAAGAACGTATAGATGATACTTAATTTGAAAAAGATAAGGGCGTTTTCTACAGTACGGAATGCCTAATTGTAGTGTACATTTTTTTAACATCAAATCTTCTCAAAAACCACATTAAAATAATAACAGAAAATGTGTAAAATTGACAAATTTTTATACAAATTTAACGGGTAAAAACAGAGCCTTAAGCATTATTCAACAGTGCTTGGATATGATTACGAAACTTTTAAGCATTATTCAAACTTACTAGTGCTTGGATATGATTAGGAAACTTTTTAAACGTTAGGGAGTCCTTGGTGGGTTACCATCTGTCCATGATCAATCTGTCAATAATGCTACTCCTTCTAATCATAATTAATAAAGCAGAAAACAAAAGAAAACAAGGCAACTTTTGATAATGCATAACGTATAAACCTTAAAACAAAAGTAAACAGGGATACTTTTGATGATGCATAACGTATGAACCTTGTCGCATTTGATTTATATTCCAATGCTTGTGTACTGCAAAGGAAAGGACCTACGAAAACCAGTAAAAATGTAAAGTTGTACCTATAAAAAAAGACACCCAAGAAAAGCTGTATTTCTGTATCTCAAGACTTTATTTATGCAAATCTTATACACGTAAAAACCACTTTCCTTTCTTAATTCCCAAGGAAAAAAGCAGCCATAAAAACCTTAGACAAATCGAGGGAGGAAGAAACTCAGATCAAGATTCATAACCAATCATGTATATGACAAGGCCTCTTTCCATGTACAGAAAATCTGCTAAGCACCCTTGAGTTAAAGCTACCAGATGCTCCGTATTCTGGATATTTGGTGATCACAGCCGAAGAAGCAGATGCCGAGGACACGCTTTGTAACCCTTGTTGTTGGGGATCATGCTGTGGTATGTGCAAGCGCAAGAGCGTTAAGAAGCTACCCTTTGCTCAGGACAAGATTCTGACCATTGTCTACACTTCGGAACGGTACCATGAACAGACAACAACTAATGTTTGGTTCATCCTGGTTCCTAATCAGCCTCTCTCTTCCTACTGCTACCTTGTCATCAGAGCAAAAGGCAGGCACAAAGGGTAAAGCTACTAGAGCATATAGCTACAAATTTAAGGCATGTTTTTTTTCTTGAGTTTTGTGTTTAAGCTAAAGGGTTGAGCTTCATTAGGATTACTATGCTTAATGCAAGCTTAGCCTCAAAGTTTAAGATTATCTTTGTGGGTTGTTTTAGTTGCACTGACATAATTGTTGCCAAGAAACTAAACTTCCAATGTTGTTTTAAAAAAAATCCGAATCTTAACTGCCAGAAGGAGGCAAAAAAAACAAAAAAACAAAAAAACAAAAGAAAGAAACAGGCCTATAAAGTTCCTATACACTTTTAAAGGCCCTGATCCTTCAAGATTTAGACAAATCATCACAAAAAATAGTAGATAGGCTGACACTAATTTTTCTAACAAAGATATATGATTTAAATTATATATATATATAATTTATATCATATAGCTTTGTTAGAGAAATTAGAGTATATATATATATATATATATATATATATATATATATATAGAATTTATATATATAAAGAAAGGTACATCATAAACATATACACAAAGTAAAACTAACAAATAGTGTACTTTGCCACAGAATTAAATAGTATACAATTTGGAAGGCCACATGAAGCTTGTTCAATTTAGGAATGTTCACTGTTGGTATGATTTATTATACTGTATTAGCAGCTAAGTTGCCAATGAGACGAAAAAAGTAAAACTTTCCTTGGTTATTTATATGGCTATCTTACAGGAAAGCATGCAGATGCTCAAGAGAAGGTGACATCATGGCATGTTGTTTCAGGGACTTCTTGAGGGACAAAAAGCCAAAGCCTCTAAATCTCAGAGACGTGTACCCACAAGTCAAGATACACAGCCACCACAACGGCGGCTTTTTTGCCAAGTCAGTAGCTCCGGACGGCCTTCCTCTCAAGTTCCTCAGGAGAAAAGGATGGAAAGTCCGCTGCTCGAGCCTCAACCGCCTACGACCGAAGCATTAGGCCTCGACACCGCTCTCCGCACACTCCTTCCTGACTTCAACTTCCCCATCTTCAACGTCCGCTCGCCTTCCGCCCTCGTAGGAAAATGGCACTGTCCATTTCCCTTTGTGAGAGAGAGAGAGAGTTATGGGAGTGAAGAGGCAAATGAGGAAGTCCATTTTCCACACCATGACACTTAGCAATGGTGGGGAGAGATCTTCTCTTGTGGGAATGTTAATGTTGGCAATACTAGTAACAACAGCAGCAAGAACAACCAATTATTAGCGAATAATAATGTTGTAAATGTGAGTAAAGATGTGCAAAGAGAAGTGTACTTGGTGGGTGGAATGGAAGGTGTCAGGAATGACAGAAGGGGGTTTAGTTGGTTCAAAGTGTACAATCCTAATGGAAGGAGAGGAGTGATGAGTGTTGGTTTGAGCTCAGCCATTTTTGAGCACATGAGGTGGGTGTTGGAGGAAGGAGGATGGGTTGAAGAGAATAGGAGTGCTAATGGGTGGAGGAGATTTCTTTTGAGACGGCTTGACGGGCTGGTGTTGAAATGCTCCGTTAGGCACACTCAAAGGATTAAATGCAAATGGGAGAAAGTAAGGCTTTTGAAATAAATATGTATGAAAAGAAAACTAGCAATCTTTTCTCTCTTGGAACTCTGGGGTAGCTTAAAGAAAATAATACTCAAACTGTAGTGTACTCATTTGAACTCTCAAAGCATAAATTTGATAGAACTTGATCAAAATTTGAGAGTTCATAACTGCTTAATACTAACAGAGCATGCAAATTAGTTTTTGATATCATTTGCGAATCTCAAATTAATTTGATCAAGGATTAATCTGTAATAGAAAAATAATCCAAAAAAATATCTCTTACAATTGAAAGCCTAAAAAGCCTAAGGCATAATTCTAGGACTCGAACACTTAAAAGGCATCAAAATCTTATGTTAGGTTGTCTTCAGCATGTTTCGATGCTTACCATATGTTTTGCACATTTGTTTAAACTAGTAACAATATAAAGCTCTTAAATAGTGTAGTATTTTAAACCAATTGGTTCAAATCAATATTTTCAAACACTACATTAGATTGATCCTAAGTAAAACTTTTTATTAATGAGCTTACAATCTGCTAGAGATAGGTCAGTAGTTGCCTAGACCTTCAGAGATAGCAAGGAAAAACACTTTGCATTGTCAAATCTCCTCTAGAACCTCTTAATAGTTGAGAAAACCCAAGATCAGTTGAAGTTACAGAGTGTGTTTGGGATCCATGTTTCAACTCTCAAGTTTCAACTGTTACAGTGTAAAGCTCTTACATGCTACAATATAAAGTAAAAATATGCTACAGTATAAAGCTTTCACAAACTACAGTGTTTTGGTTCTAATTCACAATTTCAACTATGCTCTCAAACACTCTCAAAGTTTTTTTTTTTTTTGTCTACATCCTACTTTATTTTCAGATTACTTAAACTGCACAATTGAAAAACACCAAGTGCTTGAAATATTAGAAACTAACGCATAATCTGCGGCACTCTTCTATTTTTGGTATTGATTATTTTGTGTCCCTCAAAACTAGGGCTGTCAATTAGTGCTTACGTATCGTGTTCGAGCCAACATGATTATGGCACGACATGATTAGCATGAATACAAATATTGTAATGACTCAGCTTCTTGAGCCGTTACTTAAATGCTCTTTTCTTAACTTAACCTTAATCTTACCCATGAAAATGCAGAATATATATATTTTTTAAAACATAAGCAAAACACCTAATTATATTTTTTAGTCTTTCCCATAATATTTTATAAACATTCATTTACTTATAGTTACAAACCATTTGCTTAAATATTCGTACAAAAAGCCGTACTAGCTTGCTCCCTAGATCGTAACATACTTCAAAATAAACAGTATATCAAAAAGTAGAATTAAAACTTGCAGCGATATCTATGGCCCAATCTAGCATTTTGTCCCACCGCTGCTCCCAGCTCATCACTATTCATACCAGCCTCTTGATAGGATTTGTTACAGCATCAAGAATCTATATGAGCATTCACTCAGCAAGTCCAAACATATCTCACAAAACATTTTATAAGATTACAATAGTAATGCAATGCATAGTTTTATTTATGCTTACTTATGAACATCTTTATAATTATCTTTTATTTTGGGCCCCAAGTAATCATACTGAGTGCGCGTGATCATCAAACACTAGGATCGTATCTTAACTTGATGCTCCCTTTGGGTCGGGAGACTTATATACCTCACATGAGTAAATATTGGTACATCACTTTATTATCTTATTTTATCTTTCTTAACTTTAGAGTTTAGATATCCAACTTTGTAATCTTAATGAATATGCTTTATGCAATGACTTGGTATTAAAGACAATATACATAGCAGTTGCAATTATACAGCATTCATTGATAAGACATATAAAAATCAGTTTCTTCATGTCTTGGGTGAGGTTTGGGACTTACTTGAACCTTGCATTAACGCTCCTTTTAATTCCTTTTTCTTTGTTAGTACGCTATGTGTCCTATTATTGATATCGACCACTAGTTCATGTCTAGGTTAACGGTCCAATTCTATATCGTTTAACTTAGGTAAATTGAAACCAATTAGTGTTTCGTTTAACGGCTTTGAACTTTGTAGGATGAGAATCATTTCTCGTTTTAAAACTTTGAGCTTAATCAGTAAGCTCGGGTCCGCTTTCACCGTTTTGTAAAAATAATGTTTTTGCCCTCTTTAAAAATCACCAAACATTTTGGAACAAATTTTATAATTGTTTGCTACCCAAAATAGTGCAGTAAATGTGCCTACATAGTGCGAAAATATAGTTTTTCTTATATTTATGGTTTTGATCTGAATTGTGAAAATCTTGACATTTTTGCCCTTAACGGGTCTTGAAAAGTTTTTAAACTCTTTGAAAATAATCTTGGGTTGATTTACTACTCAAAATAGTGAACAAAACCTGACTGTGTAGTGAAAAATATAGTTTTCACTTATCTTCACAGTTTTAACTCAAAACATGAAATTTTGACATTTTTGAGTGCGGCACCAAAACGAAACTATTTAACACTGTTAGGTGCAGTTTTTAACAAGGATCAAAACATGCCACAGGCTCATGGGCATATTTAATCATTTTAAAAATGTTTTCTCATTTTTGCCATTTAAAAAGTTTTACGGTAAAACATTGCAAAATTCATAACTCAAAATCAATGCAGAATTGACGAGAATCTTGTTTGACGTGAGTTGACAGTTTCAACGAGATCTAAAAATATTTTTTAACTTTTCTCAAAGTCAATCGTTTCGGGGGGATTTAAGCTACTTTTCTAAAATAACAATCTTGAAACAAAAAAGCATTTTCAGCTAGATCCGGATAGATTTTTGAGAAACTTTCTTTACAAAAAATGTTTATCTCGACGTTTCCATAAAATCATATGTTGAGCTCAAAAACCAAAACACTCTTTAAGTATCTCTAAACTTAAGAATTTTCAAAACTAGCTTGTAAAGTGTGTTGCAACACTTTTGTAACAAAGTTCCCTTTTTAAACAAATCCACAGAGTCTAAGCTTAATCATTGCATCCAAAGCCATGTAACATACAAATAAATCATGCCATAAAAGTCCTTCAATATGTCAAAGTCCAAAATCATTATTTACAACCCTTAAAAATTAAATACACAAACTTTGCATAAAAAGTTTAAAGTTAGAACTTATGCCTAGTGTGGTCCATGTTGTAGAATCACTTTTCTAAGTGAATATAGCCTTTAAAACTTTTTATCCTCTAGAACAAAATATAGAAAATCAATATCTACATAAACACTAAACATTGACAAAAATCCACTTTTAAAAATTTAGATTTTTACCTTGAAACTCCCTTGAACTTCTTCAATTATTCTTCAAATTTCCTAATCTTGTTTCTAGGAATGATTAGGAGGCTTGAACAACTAATTTCTTTTGAGAAAATTAGCTAAAGAGAACTGGTTTTGAGAGAGGAGAAAAGGGAGGAATTTTTTTGCTTCACGGACAAAACTTGGAGGAAAAGAAAGAATAAGTATTCAAGTTGGTCCTTATGTATTTATAAAGCTTGACTTAGAGGACCAAATTGCAAGAATATTTTGCTAAAAAACTCCTCATTAAATCTAAATTTCATGGAAAAAATAGAGTTTTTTTTTTTTTTTTTTGCACAATTTTAAAATCCACAAGATAAGATCAAAGTACATCTAATTATGGCATTTTACTTTAACAATCTTCTTTCAACCAAAACTGTATTTTTCTTGCTCTGACAGTGTAGTTTGGTGGAGATGTTTTTTTTATCAGTAAAAAAAAATCCCAACACACTGTGTACTCATACTGCTCGATTTTCATCAACAATAGTTCCTCTATCTATATAGAAACTAATCTTGTATGATTATCCTATATTGTAATTAAACTGCTCTGAGTGACTTTGTAT
This sequence comes from Artocarpus hirsutus, assembly GCA_946598075.1. NCBI lineage: Eukaryota > Viridiplantae > Streptophyta > Magnoliopsida > Rosales > Moraceae > Artocarpus > Artocarpus hirsutus. The sequence continues at coordinate 13,435 of CAMOHE010051969.1, forward strand.
ACCGTTTCCTATCATTGGGTGGACTATCTATATATTGTCATCTTTTATACTAATTAGGATTTTGGCATGACCTTTTTAATCTTATTCTCCCATATTTTCTTTATGGGCAATTTTGTTACATAATTAAATTTATCATAAGGTAATTGACATTAAATTTGCCTCTTTAAGATATGTAACAAATTTTGGAGTCTTCTAAATCACAATATTTGTACATATTAAAATTCACCTTAATTCATCAAGAATTGCACATAAAATGCACATGAAATTTCTATATTTCTGTCACATAATTTCATAATTACAAAATATAAAATTTGCTAATGAAATTTATTGTTTAAATCGTAGTTAAATTCTTGATTTAAACTAATGAATTTTTTCGAATGTTACAAACATAACACGATTAATGAACATGCCAGGAACCAAACATGAACACGAAATGTAGTTGATACGGGTAATACGACACGTGAAAAAGTTTATTAAATGGACTGTGGTAGGTTGACATGACAAAACATGTTTTTGACACAATTACGACCTAACTAGCTGGAAAATTTTAAATTTCATTTAAAATTCAAAAGTGATATTGATTGACTACTAGTTGTATTGTAGATAAATCAAACAAACATGTAATAACAATAACATAAATTCTCCAAATATCAATAATTCAAAAAACACAAAAATATGTAAATACAAAGCATATAGATGATACTACTAGGTATATAGATGTGTTTAAGAGTATTAAATGTGCTAGCACGAATCAAAACCACTTATTTTCGTATTATTTATGCAACCCATATATGACCCAAATAATAAACGCGTGGTTCAAACTTATTTATTTTATGTCATTTTTGTATCGTATTGTCGTGTCATATTCGAAATTGTGGGCATTACTCAAACTGAACAAATACTACTTCTTTAGTTGCCTTTGGCTTGTGGATTACCATGGACAAGCGAAAAAATAAAAATTAATGCATGTTCCGCTTTATTTTTTTGGTATTTTTTGATCTATCATCCATATGTGTCCCACTAAATTTACAAGAAACATCACCCACCTTCTTTTGGTACAAATACCTTCTTCTGGAAACTTTGCATTGCTTTCAAAACTTTTGGTAAAAAATTTTACATTATAAAAGCTTTACACTGTAACAACCAAAAGGTTTAATTTAAACTTATTTTGCCAAACACCATACAAGAATTTAAGTTTAATTACATTAGTGGGACATCAAAGAACTACCTTCTTGTCATACTAGGATTTTTATTTTGAACAAGTCATAATTTTAATTTATTTTATTTTATTTTGCCAATTTCTTTATGAGAACAAAAAAAAAAAAAAAAAAAACCTACTTATAGAAAAAGATGATTTTGATCAGATTAAATGGTTATAAAACATGCACCATCGATGGTGTCCACCGAAAAAAGTTCCTTCTTTAGTGTTTGTTTATTAACTTCTAAGAATCATGAACCTTTGTCTAGTGCCACATCGTGGTTAATTCGTCGCTACTTTTGCTAAAACTTTGGGTGCACAATCAAAATACTTGATTGGCTCTTCCAGATAATGAAGATCTGTATAAGCTCTTACCCAATCTAATATAATCTTTTAAAATTTTTTACCAAATAAAATATTAAGATTTAGTCTAATCCTATCATCTCTAATAATGTGCATCAAACATACCCTAGAAGAAAATTATTACCTTGTAAACTATAAATTATAAAGAAATTATTTAAAACAAAAAAACAAAAAACAAAGACTAGGTACATCCAATGCCAACCAACGAATTGTCATACTGCTCTTCCCATTGTTGGATTTAACAACTGCAACAATACGTCAAAGGCCCAGATTATCACCATGTGTAAGTACTTATAGGACGTGAGAATCTAGGAGCCCCCATAAGACCCAAGTAGAGCCAGCAATTTTAGACATGGCATGATGACACGATACAAGGTTTAGACAGTACAAATATTAATTCAGCCATAAATAGGTTGGCACGTGTCAACACGACACGACACGACATGACACGCATGTTTATATCACGTTTAAACTTAAAATAAAAAAAAAATTCAAGAACTTTGTAGCCTTCAAGAATCGAACTTGCACCTTTTAGTGCATTTTTTATGCTTTTCACCACCATGCTAGCTTGCCATTTGACATTTGAGAGTAGCTTTATTATATTTATGTTTCTTTTTTGCTTTTTTCACCAGAAGTTCCACATCGAAAACTGAAAAGAGCTCTCTCTCAACTTTGTCTAATATAATGCCTAATGCCTCAGCTACGGTTTTGAAGCTTGCATTACAAAAGAAAGCTGTCTATGGCTTTGAAGAATATTTCTCTAATGAGGAGAAATTAAAAATACAATTTAAAGTATTTAATAATTTAAAAATTAGAGAAAAAAATTAACATGCAGTGTAAAATGTTTAATAATTAAAATGTATTATATTATTTACATTAATATTTTAAGTTTTTTTTGTTAATTTTGGTTTTAAAAAAATTATATAGAAAAAATTAAATATTAATTTTTTTAATTGTATAAAAAAATATATACAGTAAAAAATTAAATATTAATTTTTTTAATCGTGTAATAATCGTGTCATGTTAGAGGCATATCGTATTCGTATTTGTATTTTAGATGCGTTTATTAATCATATAGTGTTCGTGTTTAGTCTAATCATGTCGTGTTATAAACGTGTTGATACGAACACGACACGCGAAAACAAAAGAGCAATTTTATTTAGCCTCATAAATTATAACTTTGTTATTAATAAAATAATAATATATAATTTAAAAAATACATTATATATATTAAATTTTATAACCTTATTATTAACAAAATAATAAAATTTAATCTTAAAAATATATTATATATATTAAATTAAACTTCATTGTTTTATTAATAACAAAATTATTAACCTATAATAATGAAAAAAAATTTTGACAGCAAAAGCCAATCCTAATTATGGCCATTCAATGCTAGACCACCGTCCTAGTTAATTTCCCTACTATACTATATTATATTATATTATATTATATTACGTTATATTCGTCTTTCTGTTAGGCGTTAAAAGTCAACTGTGACAGGCACACTGACCAAAAACCCTTTAACTTATTCACACATTTCTTCATTTTTAACTCGGTCCTTTTCCTTTTTCCTGGTTCAAGCTTCCAGAGGCATGGCCAGCCATTGTTTTTGCTCCTCAAGCTCACTTTTCACTACACCTCCTCCAAGCGTACACACAAAAGGTAATTTTTCCCCCTTTATTTTTTGTTTTTTGTTTTTATGATTGACTTTAGATTAGCTGTGTATTAAGCTAATATTTTAGCTCGAGAGATGGTGGAAAACTTTTGAGAGGTCCCTAAAGAAGTAATAGTATATCTCAGTGCTAATTTGTTGTTTCATCTTTTAACTATTGACAATTATCATATTGCCTTTTAGTTGAGGAGAAAAGGGTTGGATCTTTTCCACTTATTAAGAGAAGACCAGTGCATGCGAGAGTTTCTTCTAGTGTCTTCACAAAAACAAGAGCAGCTCTTAATGGTGATCCAAAACCGGTAGAAATTCCCCGGAAATGGTACAATCTAATAGCGGATCTTCCTGTGAAACCTCCTCCACCGTTGAATCCAAGGACTCTTCAACCAGTAAAACCTGAAGACTTGTCTCCTCTCTTTCCTGATGAGTTGATTAAGCAGGAGACAACTGGTGAAAGATTCATTGATATCCCAGATGAAGTTATTGATGTTTATAAACTTTGGAGGCCAACCCCTCTCATCAGGTTTATTTTACTCCTCTATAATGGAACCTTTTTTCTTTACGGAGAATTCTGTTGTTAGTAGAAGCGCAGTTCTGACTGATATGGTGCAGACGTGGAAGATTCTGTTGAGAACTTTCGTTCTTTAATGTGAAGAAATGAATCTTATATCATTGACTTGAATGTAGAGCAAAGAGGTTGGAGAAGCTTCTGGACACTCCAGCCAGAATCTATTACAAGTATGAGGGTGTCAGCCCAGCTGGCTCTCACAAGCCCAACTCTGCTGTTCCACAAGCCTGGTATAACGCGAAGGAAGGCGTCAAGAATGTTGTGACAGAAACTGGTGCTGGTCAATGGGGAAGTTCATTGGCCTTTGCTTGCAGCTTATTTGGTCTCGAATGCGAGGTAAGAAGAACGAACCATGAATAACCTTAAAACTCTTCATTGTTCTTGAGATTGTTGGTCCAACTCTTGGTTTATAATATGGCTACAAATGTATAGGTTTGGCAAGTTCGCGCATCTTATGATCAAAAACCATATCGCAGACTGATGATGCAAACTTGGGGTGCAAAAGTACACCCCTCACCATCTAGCATTACTGAGGCCGGCAAGAAGATCCTTGAAACGGATCCCTCGAGCCCTGGGAGTCTAGGAATTGCCATCTCAGAAGCTGTGGAAGTTGCTGCTATGAATGCCGATACCAAGTACTGCCTAGGGAGTGTTCTCAATCATGTTTTGCTCCACCAGACCGTCATCGGCGAGGAGTGTATAAAACAAATGGAGGCTATAGGTGAAATGCCGGATGTTATCATAGGATGTACTGGTGGAGGGTCCAATTTTGCAGGACTTAGTTTTCCTTTTATTCGCGAAAAGCTCAGTGGGAAGATAAGCCCTGTTATAAGAGCAGTTGAACCAGCAGCTTGTCCTTCATTAACAAAAGGTGTGTATGCATATGACTTTGGTGACACTGCAGGGATGACTCCTCTCATGAAGATGCACACCCTTGGCCATGATTTCGTCCCTGATCCGATTCACGCCGGTAATTTGTTATCGCCCTATTGGTGCTTGATAATGTCATTTTATTAGTCTGTAGTTCTTAGAGTTAAAAGTTTTAAGCTTTGCAGGAGGATTGCGTTACCATGGAATGGCTCCGTTGTTATCACATGTCTATGAACTTGGTTTTATGGAAGCTATTTCAATTCCTCAGACTGAGTGCTTTCAAGGTGATTCAAGTTTGTTTTTGTTTTTGTTTTCATATTGACACATTTGTCCCTTGAAGTTATCACAACTGGCAATTTACTCACTATACTTTTGAGTTTGTAAAATTATCTCTTGAATTTAATAAAGTGTCGCAAAGTACTCCCAACTTGATGATGTTAGACTGTCAGATAAAATTTAAAAAAAAACACTATCGTATAGGTTATATATGCTTGTTCGAAAGAAGATACTGAAATTTCGGATAACAATTAAAGCACGCCATGTCTCATAGTGTGTTCCAATCAAAATTTTAACATCTTTTATCAATTTGAGGACGCCCTTCATCAATTTCAGAACACTCTTTAATATTTTATTAGTTCACAGTGTAGTTTGCCACAGTTAAAAGTTTAGGGAGTAAAAGCACCAAAAATTCTTTTAAGAAATTACCAAGTTAAATTCTCATGATTAATACTAATGAGAGAAAGAAAACGAGTTTGTCTTTTTGACTTTTTCATGATATTAGGGGCTATACAATTTGCAAGGACTGAAGGGTTGATACCTGCACCAGAGCCCACACATGCCATAGCCGCTACAATCAGGGAAGCTCTTGAATGCAAAGAGACTGGAGAAGCAAAGGTCATTCTCACTGCAATGTGTGGGCATGGTCATTTTGACCTGCCAGCTTATGAGAAATTCTTGCAAGGAGACATGGTTGACTTGACATTTTCAGTGGACAAGATAAAAGCATCACTAGCCAATATTCCTCAAGTTGTGGCCTAATTAAGATGACCCATTAGAGCAATGCTTTGATTAGATGCACCTTTTTTTTTTTGAACTTAAAGGGTGAGGGATTTCAACTCTTTATCTTTAGGTGAAGTCCAATGTGGTTTTATCACTAGATATGTCACTTTTTGCAACTTTTTTTTTCTATTTTCATGGCGTGTCAATCATGAAATATTAGAGATTTAAGCAGGGGACTTAAGTAACTGGTTTTAGTAGAAAATGGAAATAAAGAAAAATGGTTGGAGAAGCTAAGAAAGAGGACAGAATTTAACAACAATATGAAGGTTGTTAAAAAGATCTGTAGATTCACATGAAAGGACAGTTATGAGATACCCTTTTACTAAAAATGTTTCCAGAGATTTTGTATGCGGTTGTTTGCTGCTAAATTTGCTGTTGATTGTGTGTTAATTCAATAAGTTGGGTGCTTGGAATTGTCCTTAATTTTTTTTAATTGCCTTGGCCATTTCATTTATTCTTTAAGTTTTCCTTCTTTTACTTGTGCTACAATATTTTGTTTTGACGGGATTATAGGATATACATTAGAATTTAATTGTACTACTTTTCCTTATGCTTCTCGCCATTTTTTTTGGTTATATTTTCCCTTTAGAACAGTCGCACTCTAGTCTTTGTTGAAAATACTTTACAAGACGAAACTATTTTAGTTTAAAAAGGAGAAAAAATACAAAGAAAAAGATTATAATGAACTTTATACAAATCATTCACACCGTAATGCTCTTTTATTTATGTATATAAATTTCATTAATTTAATTTTGTTTCGTAATTAAGGTGAAGTTTCTTAAAAACCCTGCCTTCTTTCCAAAATCATGAACAGTTTCTGTAGGCTGGGGTCATATTAGAGGAAATATAGAATAATAAGAACATTAAAATTTGTTTGATTTTTTATCGGGTCATAAAAATCTATTTTCCGGAGAGCCCTTCCCACCTTTTGGGATCGAACAACTGTGACAAAGGTTTAGGTGTCAATTTTGGCACTTGTCTTTCAGGCCTGAGGATTGGTTATAGTCCTAAACCTTTGTCAAACGCTCATACTGGGCCGGGGTTGGCCTAAATTTGTGACCTAAAATAGAACCGTGCCGGGCTAGGTCAGTTATGTTCTTTTAAGGAAAATCTTCTAATTTAAATATTATCTTTTAAGATTTATAATTTATAAACGTTACACATATTTATTTGTAGTATAACTTTATATATAATATGATTAATAGTGTGGTATAATCTTTTTTAAGTATAACATAAATAAATATAACTTTTAAAAGTATGATACTACATATACCCTATGTTTAGTTGAGTGGTGGGAATCGTAGTTCTCACCACAAACTCAGTTATGAACAGTGTAAAGCTCTCACATGCTACAGTAACAATAAAAAAATTGTTACAGTATAAAGCTCTCACATGCTATAGTAAAAGTGGTTCTAACCATTAGTTCCTACCACCCTTCTAATACCCTTGTAATTTTCTACCTTCCTTTATCAAATGTGGGCTGGTGTGGTCTAGCCTTATACCTATGTAAGCTTTGGGTCAAATCAGACCTTCATTTTTATTAATTAGGTCGGTTTAGCCCGGTCTGCCCTTTCATCCGGCAAGCCTATGTTTCCTTTGGGTTTGTATGTGTCAAGCCAGTGGCCTTAATTGACAATTTATATCCATAATTTCTATTACTGTATTTTATGATTTGTAATTTACTCATAAGAAATTGACAACTTATATCCATAATTTCTATTGCTTTATTTTATAATTTGTCATTTACTTATAAGTGTTTGGCAAGTATAATTAGGGCCAACTTTTTACTTATCAAATAATATAAATCTCACACATGTTACAGTAAAAAGTAAAATGTAAAAAGTTGCTATAATATAAAGCTTTTTCACATATTGAAGTATTTTGAATTAAAAAGTTGGTTTTAACTGTGCCTGTCAAACACCCTATTAATAAATCGTAGTGACAAAATGAGATGCTATTCCTATTTTTTCCTGAATTTTTTAGGCATGAGAAGTCAGCCACAGTGTTTTTGTTCAATTTTTATTAATGTATCATAAACTTAGCAAGTTCCAAGGTTCTCAATTTGTAATAACTTTTAAAATGTAGATGAAAAACTTTCATAATACGAGCTTAAAATTTTAAATGATAATTGGAGCATGCATATTATGGCATTTCCTTACAAATTGTAAACCTATTCATCGATTTTAGAGGCATTATATCCTTATAGAATTATAAAATTCGGGAAAACAAGTCTAAACGACCTAAAACATAAGAGCTTGTTAGCGGGTTCCTAAAGCCATGGTTTTGAACTTCATGGTTTGAATTGGTAGTTATAAATCATGTAGCTCAAACAATGGTTTTGATTTTTTTTGGACCGTAAAAGTTTAACATAAGAATAAAACATATGTGAAGAGCTTTTATTGTAGAAAATAGTTCAAATTGTGTAAAATTTAAGGAGGAGGAGGGACAAAATTTAGATATTAAGTGTTTTAGTTGGTTTAAAATCATCTTATAAGATTTGAACTATAAAATACAAGAAATAAGTTTAAACGACCTAAAAACATAAGAGTTTATTAGCAGGTTTGTAATGGTATAGTTTTAAACTTCGTGGTTTGAGCTTGTAATTTTAAACCATATGGTTTAAACAATGATTTTGAATTTGTTTAGAATGTAAAAGTTTAAGATAAGAGTGAAACATATATGAAGGGTTTTTATTGTAGAAAATAGTTTAAATTGTATAAAATTTAAAAATAAATAAAGTTTAAATTTTAAATAGCTTCATTAGTTTAAACCTATCTTATAAGATTTAAACTACTTCAGTTATTAGTCTATCAATACTGATTTAAACCACGGTTGAAGGGCCTAAACCCAAGCGCCAAATGTTATGTAATTCTAATTATATGTCGTTTATTGTGTTCGGCAAACACGATAGCTTCGGCAAGGGAAAAATGACATTTCGTCGCATCAAAATAACGGATGCACAAAACATGTCGTTTTTCACACTAACGACAATAAAAAAATTTGCCCAGTCGTTGTATTGCATTAGAATATAGAAAGCAAGTCTTGGACTCTTTTTTGAGGGGACTTTTTCTTCGTCCAAAGGCGCTTGTCTCCGTTTTCCGTTTCATAAATTCCCATCATCTTCTAAGCTCTCTTCTTGAATCTCATCTCAGGTAAACCCTCAAACAACGTCCTCAATTCTCACAAATTCTTCCAAAACCCTAAAAATGTTAGCTTCATCAGAAAATTCCATTTTTTTTACTGCGATTATTTTGCGTTCGATTTCGTGCTTATATATAATTGTGCTTAGATTTTTAGTTTGGGCTTCGAATTATAATGTTTCTTACGGGTTTAATTGTTCTGAAACGTAAATGTTCTTTTAATTATCGATTTGGTCGAATGTTGTGTAAGAAATAACAAATTCATACAACGCACGCCAATTATATGAAGAAAGTCGTCCAATACTTAATCACTGAGTTTTTCTTCGAACTGTAGTTTTTCATTATTGGGAATACCAAAATATTGGAGTAATTTTAGCTTTTCCGAGATTAAAGCTCAATGTGCAAGTTTCCTTGATAGGGTTATGGCGTGTCTGAAGACTTTGAACAACGTTGTTACTTTCTTTTACGTTAGATTAACCTCTACACTACTGTTTGTGGGTTTCCTTTTTTTTTTTGTTTTAAGTTGAGTTTGAACAATGGCCAGACTTGGGTTATTTTCATTTTTCAGTTGTTCTTTGTTCTTTTTTTTTTCAGTCATGCTGTTACTAATTCAATAGTCCTTTTCAAATTCTCAGGGCTGGTCAAGTTTAGATTTTTATAATGGGAAGCAAGGGTCGAATTCCGCCTCCCCATCTGCGGCACCCACTTCCAGGCCCTGGCATGGGGCATCCCGACCCATTTGGCCCAGGCATACACCCTCCGCCGGGGTCCTTTCCTCCTTACGACATGTTGCCTCCGCCTGAAGTTATGGAACAGAAGCTCGCCATGCAACACGTTGAGATGCAGAGACTGGTAACGGAGAACCAGAGGCTTGCTGCGACTCACGGAACGTTGAGGCAAGAACTGGCTGGTGCGCAACACGAGTTACAAATGTTGCATGCTCAGATAGGTGCTCTGAAGTCCCAGAGAGACCAACAGATGAGAAGCATGATGGATAAAATTGCCAAGATGGAAGCCGATATGCAGGCAGCAGAGCCTATTAAATTAGAGCTGCAGAAAGCTCGAGCCGAGGCCCAGAGCTTGGTTGCGGCAAGGCAGGAACTTGTTGCCAAAGTTCAGCAATTGTCCCAGGATCTTCAAAAGGCACATGCAGAGGCACAGCAGCTTCCTGTTCTAATGTCAGAACTAGACGGCCTCAGACAAGAGTATCAGCACTGCAGGTTCATCTTAGGCTTGCTGTGGTTTCAATAGCCGGTTAACGGTCATTACTAAGGATGCTGGTGTTTTATTTATTTATTGTTATTTGTTTTTGCTTGATCAATGTTCTAGAAAATTTGTTTATTCAACTTGTCATTGCCTCTAAATATGTTGTAGGTTTTTGTTTTTCTGAAATCATCTGAGATGCATTATTCTCTTCTAGTCTTAATTGATTTCACTAATCTTCTGTTTAATTTGAACATGCAGGGCTACTTATGACTATGAAAAGAAACTATACAATGATCACCTTGAATCACTTCAGCTGATGGAAAAGAACTACATTACCATGGCAAGAGAAGTGGAAAAGCTCCGAGGAGAGTTGATGAATCCTGCTTATGCTGAAAGAAGGCCTGGTATGTTCTTCTTTCTTAGGTATTGTTTGTTGCTTCCTTCGAGATCTTTCATATTGTAGAAGCTGGCTCATTACTAGCTATCGCTACCAAATGCAGTTCCACCTTATGGTGGCACTCCTGGAAACAACGAGAATGAGGTTTCTGGTCACCTTGTAGGACAAAATGCTTACGAAGACGGCTATGGTTTTTCCCAGGTTTGTCATTTTTTAACTGTTTTATGTGTTAATGTGTTTTCCAATCGATGTTATGTTACTAATTTCTCTTGTTTCAAAGTGAAAGTAGGTTCCATGAGTTCTCGTTTTAAGGCATCATAGTTTGATTGCTTGCAATGTCTTGTTCTGCATGAGCTGTTAGTAAATCATCTAATGGGGAAAAGAATGGTGGCCGTTTGGACCTAGCTGAAGCTGGCTATTTGCATTTAAAAATTCATTCTGCATTTAAGCAACCATTCGTTTTTACTATGCTTGCGGAAGATGTAGCAAAAACTGATGAGTCGTTACTCTCTTCATTTTGTACAACAGGGACGTGCCCCTCTTGCTGCCGGTAGTGTTGGTGCTAGTGCTACCATTGCTGCCGGAACTCCTACTTATGCTGGAGCTCAATCCGGACCTGCTCCTGCAAGGCCTGGTTATGATGCACCAAGAGGGCCTGGATACGACACAGCAGGTGTCCCTGCTTATGATCCACAAAGGGTGCATGGCTACGAACCACAAAGAGGACCTGGTTATGATACACAATTGCAGAGAGGGACAAATTATGATGCACAGAGAACTGGATATGATCCACAGAGGGGATTAGGTTATGATGTGCAAAGAGGAGGACCTAGCTACGATCCATCAAGGTTTGGTAATTACGACACACAGTTCAGAGGTGCTGCTGGGACTCATGGCCATGTGACACCCACAAGTCATGCGCCTTACGGCTCGGCAACACCACCATCACAACCTGCTGGTCGTGGAGGGAATCTTGTTCGGAGATGAGCTCAATCTTTTAGGCGCGCTTAAGAGACATTGTCCAAATATTCGTGACATTTTGTTGAGAATGAGTGTAATTGATAGAATACTTAAAAAATCAAAATTGGATCCTTGATTTTCCAAAGCGTTTGCTTAAGCGAAGTTATGAGCTATTTCTGGTCTTAGTGTTTGTTGTTGCCTTTGTCTGTAAATGTTTTAGCAAAACTTGACATGCGGTGTCTGCAAATGAGATTTGATCCTGGCCTTCATGGAGACGATGCGAAATAGTAATTCACAGGAGAAAGTTTTTGCAATAACAAACTTTCAGGCTCTCCGTAAATTGTTGTTGACTCGATTATGTGATAGAATCCTATAGTTATGTGGATCGTTAGTTGTTATTGTGTTTGTCATTATAGAGGTGAATTCTGTTTTTATTTATTTATTTTGCTAAAAACTTGAATTCTGTTAGTTGTTGTATGTGATGTCCAATGTGAGAATTAGAATAAAAGGGTTTGACAGAGGAGGAGAGTAGGCAATTACTGTGTAAGCGAGCTTAGCTAATTGGGAGAGTGGAAGTCTTTCGAATACTTGCTATCTATGTGTATTTCTTTTTATTTCTTTACTAAATTCATCAATACAATCTGAGTCGGTTGATTCTAGATCTTGGTTCATATCGTTGTGAAATAAAACAAGCCAATAGCTATGGTGACGGAATTTAGTTTTGCGTGTGTTTTGTGAAAACTGCTAGCTCTTTGCTTTCTTCTTCAGCCTCAATTGGTCTCGTAAAAAAGAACATTTTTATGTTATCACAATTCCAACTCCTCGTCCTTGTACCCGGTTCCTCGTTGGTCCAAAATTTAGATGCTACAAATTGGGTAAGACAAGAGTGAAAATATCGACGGCAACATTCATACGAAACTTTGTAGGGTTTGACTCACAACTTATATTTAAAGAAAATTACATGATAAAAATGTGTTTATTTATGTCACACTGGAAAAAAGTTGTACTACACTACCACTCATTATTTTCTCTATAATAATTAATGTGAGTTGTTTAAATCTATGTTTTCCCAAACAATTCAAACATACAAATTCTAAGCCTCTTTCGCTTTTTTTGCACTTTCTCTCTTATCTATCATAGGGTGGCAAAATAAGTTTAACATGTGCACATTCACGAAAGTAAGTTTCGAAACATGGTGTTAACGATAATTTCCCTTAGATTTACCTGCCTTTTAGCTTGGTGTTTGGTTTGCATAAGGATTTGACCCGGGTTGGTTAAGACTACTTTGAGTGAGATCTAGATTAAGTTGTATATAGCCCGACATGCGTTTCGCCCCGCAAGTTAAGCCCGATTCGACCTGTGTGTTTATGCATGTTGGATTGGGTTAACATGTACAGCCCCTATGCCCGCATGGGTCGGGTTGAACAGTTCGGATCGGACATGCATCTCGGGGAATGAGGGAAGCAGAATAATTTTTGTATCATTAAAATTTTATAGCATAACTTTTTGTACGTGTAAGTAAATAACATGATATCATAAAAGAAGATTTACGTTTCTTTAATATACCAAAATTACCCTTTCTTTCTCTCTCTTTCTGTCCCTTCCTCCTGCCCATCTTCGCCGCCGTTGTCGATTGTCCCTGCCAGATTGGCGCCATCGTGAGCCGGGGAACGTGACGTCGACGAACTCAAATCTCTGTAGATCGGCCATGGACGACGACAACGGGCGGCACCTTCGATCTCCTTTGGGCAAACTCTTTAAGTTTCTCTGGCGATGAGCAACGAAGATTAGACGATGAGGGGTGACGGGTGCTGAAGCTCCATGTGTCTCCGACGATTTGACTCGTCGGTCTCCTTTGAGCATATAGGCGAGGGGCGACGACAAAGCCGCCTCTGAGAACAATCTCCTTCCTTGCCAACATCGGAGAAGTGGGAGACACGTACCAACAAAAATGTGTCACTTTTTCAAAATTATTTCGGAACTGCGCTTTGCTTAAAACAAGACTGAAAAACGTCTTAAATTTTTTTTTGTAGTGGAAGTGAGATATAGTAAAATTTTCAAAAAAATATAAAAATATAAAAAAATTAAAAGTAACAGCTTTTTATAGTTCTTAATATATTAATGTGACCTTTTTCATAACAATAACAACGTCACATTTTTTAATAAAAAAACAACATTATGGTTCTGCTAGACAATTTAATTAAAACCTGGTTCTAATAAATAAAGCCTAAAACTCCCACGTATTAACAAAAAAAGTAAAAAAAATTTATAATATAAATAGAAAAAAATAAAAATTTCTTTCAATGTAAAACAATTAAGTTTTAACTTTAAGATTCGGTTTTTAAAAACTTCAATAATTATTATTAAAATAAATATTAACTATTTTTACAATATTTTAAAATATTTGCTATGTTTTAAATTCGCCATTGAGATTTTACTATAATTGTATATATAAAAAAAATCTGGCTCCCTTGTCTTTTGCCGAACAAAATTTAAAAAGTTTGCCTTTTTGATCTCCTTCGCGGGCAATTTCTATTCCATGGCGGAGCCACACAAGCCGCTTCGCTGCACCAGCAGCAGCAGCGTCCACTCTCACGGTGAGCATCCTTCTCTCTTTCCCTCAATTTTCACTCCCAATGCCGATCTCTGTTATATCCACTGTTTATTCTTCTCCAATTCACATTTTCATTTCGATTTATTGAACATCGCAATTTTCTTCCCTATGAATTTTCCTGCTAAGGTTTTCGTTTGGCTACGCTAAACTTACTTTCTCGAGCATTTTCTAGAGGTTTCGAGTCTGAAAAATTTGGGCTTTTCGCTAAATCGATGGGTTGTCCGATCGCAGGCATGGAATCCGTGGTCGCAAGCGTCAGTGGATACCATGGAACCGAGCGTTTGAACCTTGTTAAGCTCATCTTTCATGCCGGTGCGAGTTATGTCGGATCAATGTCGAGCTCCATTACGCATTTGGTGGGGTTTTTCGTCTCTTTCGCTCAATTTTTAGTTCAAAGCTCTTCCGAGAATGCGGTTTTGAAACCGTTACTTTCTGCTTTTCAGTACCCTAAATGTGAAACTACAGCGAGTGTTGTGTTCTGGGGTTTCAGTCTCACTTTAGAAGAGTTGTTGATGTTAGTTCTTTGAATTGGGATTAGGTATGCTGGAAATTCGAGGGAAGGAAAAACGACATTGCTATGAATTCTGAAACCATTGTAGTGAACCATCGGTGGATCGAGGATTGCATCAAGCAAGGAAAGCGGGTTCCGGAGCATCCTTATACGTTGAAATGGTATGATTAACCTGTTTCTTTTCATAACTTTGTAAACTATTAAATGCTTAAATAGCTTTTTAATTATGATTTGCAAATGGATATGGGATTTTTACCCTGTTTAGGTTTTGATTCAATGCAGTGGGGTGGAGGTGGGGCCCTTATTTTTGGAAGTCCCACAAGTTCCTACAGTCGGTGCCTTGCTGAAGAAACAGAAAGTTCTTTATGACAAATTTAATACTTGTCATGGCTTGGAAAAGAAAAAGGGATATAAGGGTCTTGAAGCTTCTGGGGATGCCATTTGGAATTGTTCTTCTTTGTTGAATCAGGTAGCTAAATGTACCGAAACCTCTCAACCTTGATGTCTCTCTGCTAAACTATTTGTCTTTTCTTAAATACTTATATTGTCATGCAAAAGCGTGTATATCTTCTTAGAAGGTATACGATCTTTATGAGAAAGTGAAATCCTCTTTGTAAGTCAAATTTATACTTAAGAACAAGACTAGCTAGCTCTTGAAGGCACACATGTGTTGAGTTTTCTGAGTTTATTTTCAAAATTTCTGTGTTAATACAGTTGTGTTTTTTCTGGGCTATTTGAACTTTTCTGACCTTTTTTTCCCTTAACTTTCTTCTACAGAACTTGTTTCCTCATGTCCATAAATTGGGACAGTCTTCTCATGGATCAAAGAATAAATTTGTCAAAATTACCTCAGATCAAGAACGTCCTCTATCTGGGCCACTCAGAAACCAGGTAAGTAATTTGATTTTTCTTTCACTCCAATTCAGTTTTCTATACATTTGAAAAAACCTCGTTACTATTACTAGAGAGTGAAGGTGAATTGTGACGGGAAGAAGTACAAACATGTGCTGTGTCAAGTAAACATGAATCTCATTCTACATTAATCATTGGCACGATCATCTTCATTGTCTTTGATTATGGACCTTTTACTTGCCACAATTTCATGATTCTTGTACCCTTGGTTGTTTGCAAGAAGTCTTTTTCATGCTGCTCATCTAATTTGGTTTAGGCTCTCGGATGCTTTATGTGGATTCTTTGTAATGATTAAATTGATAAGGGATTTGATACGGTTATACATTTCCTTTGTTCTTTATGATTATGTGTTCTTAGCTGATGTACCGTTTCTTTGAAATTGTTAGTTGTTACTGAGGAGTCCAACAAAGGAAATAAAAGGAAATGAAACAACATATCCTTCCATGAGATTTTTAAGGCACTTGATAAACATGGCTTTCTGAAACCAAATACATATGTATAGTGGTGGTTTTATTTTTTAGTAAGTTCTTTGTAATTTTTGGTTTTATTTTTTAGTAAGTTCTTTGTAATTTTTTTTTCTTTGCACCTTTGTTTTTGTTTTTTGTTTTTTTATAAGTTTGTCTTGATATATTGTGTCATTTACTTTATTTTTCCTTGGTAGTTTCATCAGGTGCCTTGCCCTTTGGAGTTTTTCCTTATATTTTACTCATGGTTTAGCTCTCACATCTATGAAATGTATGCGAGGTTTAACATTACTTTTTCTTTTTTGGGTTATTATTTTGAAAAGCATGAAGGGACAAGTTCTCATTCTTCCATGAAATTGGCAAGACGGAAACTGAAAGAGAAGATTCTAAACAATAGTGGAAGCAATAAGCCTGAAACTTCTCGTAGAAGGAGGCTTGTTAAAAGACGTACACACAGAGATATTTCGGACTTCTTTCCCTCAGGCTCTGATCAAGATTGCTGTCTGGTTGAATTTGACAACCTGAACCAAAACAATGAAGACATCATGATTCTGTCTAACCCTTTAAATGGAGAAACGTATGCTAATGCACCAGAAAATGGACGAACATCTACTAATGGATTCTTTAACCGTAATGAAACAAGAAATGAAAGTTTAGATGCTGTTGAAGCTGATGTTCCCACTCATTTGTATGCTTCAGCGAATCGAAATGAACCAAATGTGCATGCTGAGAACGAATTGACGACCGTAGAAAATACTTCAGAAGATGGGTGTGCTGATGCAGGGAACTCTAAAGAGGAAACAATAGAAGGACTTGAGATTGAGCACAATTCTATAATTTCTTCTTCCAAGGAGCTATCATGTGTTATATGTTTGACGGATTTCAGCTCAACCCGAGGAGTATTGCCATGTGGTCATCGGTTCTGTTATTCATGTATTGAAAGTTGGGCTGATCATATGGTATACATTCTGTTTGCTTCCACTCTAGTGTAGTACTTTTAATATAAATTCTTACTTATTTCTTTCTGGTTTTAGTTCCTGTCAATATTTTTCTTGACTCTGCATAGTTTCAATAGTATGCAAATAGGCAGCTAGTACAGAGTCACCAAATTTTCAGGATTGACACAGAATACATTTAATAATGGTATTTATGGTCTATGTGGACATTATTATCATTTAATCTGACTGTGAATGTGGAGCTTTAGGGTCATCAACAGTCTACTTTACGTTTGTAAGTCTGCTTTCGAGATCTTGTGCTCATTGTTTTCGTAATGCTACATTAGGCTTCAAGAAGAAAGATATCAACATGCCCTTTATGCAAGGAAAGATTTGCAAGCATAACAAAGTTTGAGGATGCAGATACCGACGGTCAGAAAATATATTCTCAAACCATTCCATGTGGCTTATCAACGATGGATATGTTCAATCTTCACAATCAGGAAATAGCCAATGTTACTGCTCAGGTACCATCTACACCTATGGAAGAGACTTCCTACAAGTGTTCTAGTGGTTCTAACCCCTGTTGCTGGAATTTGGATGAATTGAAAGTGTCCGCTCTGTGACTCTTTGTTCTATTTCGTAGCTTCTTCTTCTTACCCTCAACTTCAATATTGTGGGTGGATGTTGCATGACGTAATTTATAATATTCCTCTAGTACCAACTCTTGTACTTTGACATGTTAAATGAAAAAGAATAGATCAGGTTTTTCCCTTTTTTTTTTTTTTTTACTACCGTTTACTTTAAGTAATATTACTACAGAACACATGTGGGATCTTCTACTGCTCCGTTGCATGCTAGTGAAGCTATGTTCAACCACATATTGACCCACATGGAAAGTTTTCCTGTAACAGGCATATTGGCAGACTCATATGCACTTCTCTACTAATCATAAGCAATGTTCACTATCTTCCCGCTGTCAGAAGAACTTTTTGAGTTTCTTTCATTGTCCTTACTTGATTGGCACTTTGTTTTGTTGAGATCTGAATTTTCTTTCTCTGTGGCTTATTCGTTTTTCATTCACAATCTGATGAGGTTGAACAGAATGACTCAGCAACTGTTTGTAACGTATGCCGACGTCTGGAGCCAGTGGATCTTCTCATCATCTGTAATGTGTGCCAAATTCGATGCATCCATTCCTACTGCCTGGACCCTCCTGTGGATCCATGGACATGCATTGACTGCAAAGATCTGCAAAGGTTATTACCTCTCAGCCGTTGAAATCTCTTTTCCCTAGGACGTGGAACCTTTACTGATTGATTTTGAGTTTTATTTATGCGGCATATCTTAGGTACAAGAGGTAAAGAAAAGGGGGGAAAAACATTAATGCCTTCTGATATTTAAGTTTTGATTGAAAATAGAAATTTAATAGTTAGCTCATGTGATTAACGTGTGGGTGTGGGACTGATATTGTTTAGGTACAATATTGATGTCATAAGGATTGTTACTGGAAAAATGAGTAAAAAGTACATAAAAAAGCCAAAAGAGTGCCAAGATTTCGAAACCTCCCCACTGGCGCGATAAGGATGATTATAGTATTTAGTCAGAGAAGTGTAATTGTTTTGGTTTTTTTGTGAAAACTCAAAGGCAAGTAGATTTTAGGTCCAATATTTTTTTTTTTAATCTTGAAGTGGCTTTTTATTACGGCAATTTCTCTTGTGGGAACCAAGAGAGATACCTACCGATAGGTATTTGTCTTTCACCTATTAGATTTAAAAAAAAAAAAATGGATATAAAGATTTCAAAATATACACTACTGACAAGGATTTATACGGAAAAAGTCTCTACTTTATTATTTTAAAAGAACAAAATTGAAAAAGTGGCGTTTCTTGTGGAATCTTTTTTTTGTGCCGTAGATATGTCATACGTAGTGGGTGAGAATGTGGACTTTCTTTCTTAGGAAATAATTAAATGTGGAACTTTTAAAGTTGAAGCCGTGGTTTCCACTACCGAAATCTTATTTTCATGTCCAAACAAATTGCCACATCATGATCGGCTAAGCTTTTCCTTGTCTTTAATCCTCAGCAGCATTTTTCTTATCTTTTTAGTTTTACTTTATTTAGTCTTCTTTAATTACATGCTTTCCATTAATCTGGAGGTCAAGATATAATAAAATCTATGCATGACCTTTTGTGTCGTACATCTAACTGCTTTGCACAACTAAACCGCACGGACAATCTTGTAAAATTTTAGCCAAACTTTTATTGCTATTTCGGCTCTCTTATCACATGGTGAAGAAGATGGAATACTTTGACCATCACAAGATTGTTTATAAACGCATATATGGCAAACAACAAAAGGGACGAGTAATGGATAATATATATATATATATATATATGTATGTATATTCATAAGTCTCAAATCCAGCACTTGACTAATCTAATACTAATAATATTTTTTTCCCAAACGTAGCATTATATTGTTCATACTTTCGTGTAACACTCAGTTTACTTAATATAACCCTTAATGTTACAAGTGATATATTATATTTATTAAATGTTATACCAAAGCTAATTGAGTTTTTCATATATGAATGATGTTATATTGGTGAATGAAAAATGTTACAAGTATTCGATTTGTCTGATTGCTCGACTAAAGACAACTCTGTTGATGGTAGCAAATAAAGAGCATCGAACATATTAACATCTCATCTTTATAATGGATTTAGGACGTTGTTAGAGTTGTTTTGATTTGGAAATTGAAAGAACAGAATATGCATTTTCCCCCTCGATGGCCAAACCTGGAAAACACATAACATTATCTTGCTGAAAAATAAAATTGTTGGAGGTAAATAGCAGATTATAGCATGTGGTAGGTTAGTTTAAATTAATTGATTCTAATTAACAATAATGGAAAGCTCTCATCAATTATAGTAAAAAATAAAAGGTTGCTATTGAATAAAACTTTCACATGTTAAACTTAAAATTTTAGTTTTAATCAACTTGTCAAACAGCCCATAATTGATTCGGATAAGAAGGTTTTGGGCTTGCAATACATATTATTGTATTTCCTATTTTGACCCTTTTGACAGACTACCCTTTCAAATAGATTTCAGGACCAGGTTTCTATGAAATTACTGGATACTTAAAAATTACCCACAAACTTTACTAATTTGATACTTCACGCGGTACTAGTATAGCTAGGCTGTTCCAAAAAAAAAGAAAAGAAAAGAGTATAGCTAGGCTTCATAGCATAGCACCATCAAATTAGGAAATACCCTATAAGATAGAGTTTTAGTGTTAAAAATGTTATTTAACCGTTTGTATGTGCAATATTTTTATTTCTCAAGTATAAAACGGAAAAAAAAGAGAGGAAAAAAAAGTGCTATAGAAAAGCCACTATTGCCTTTTCTCCGTGTTTTCGTAGTTCATCTAGAAAAATTATACACCATGTGTTTTTTATGTGGCAATTTTAACCACTATAGCACTTGGCATTGGGGGGGGGG
>CAMOHE010051969.1:34647-53316 GCA_946598075.1 Artocarpus hirsutus
CCCCCCCCCCCCCCCCCCCCCCCCCCCCCGCGGGGGCGGTTTGAGAAGGACAAGTGAGGGAGATAATATGAATGAGTTTTTGAGACGGTTGAAGGTCAAAATATAGCCACATTAAGAGCTTGGAAGGCAGACCACGCAATACGTAGGTGCTTCAGATCCTGTGTCTTCTGTGGAAGTTTTTAGCGTCCCTCTTTTTTACTTCTTTTTATTTATTTATCTTGGTTGCTAGAAAGGATTCAAACGTGGAAAAAATCTATGTTTACTATTTTTGCTTTCCGTGTTAATTGACCATTAAATTTCTAGTAATATTGAAATATGATATTTGTTAGAGTATGACGAGCTGAATTTAGTTTGGCTCGATCTGAAAGGTTGTGATGCAACAATTGTGGTGAAAAAATAAATGTAAGATTTTTATGAGATACGGACTTTTGTGTTTTGAGCCGTTTAGTTTATGTTTTAGGTCTATAGGGTTTTGCTTATGCCTATATATATAAATATATATGATATATTGTATTAGGGTTTTGATATTATCATTTTTAACCTTCTAATTCGCTGTCATCTTGTAATCTTTTTTGAGTTTAATGATTTTCTTCTCTTTTGCATATAGTTTTTTTCCGTTTTAAGTTTTTACGTAATCTATATGTGCTTTTATTTTTTGTTTTTATCATACTATTTTTGTAATAATGTCGAAAAAATCTACCCCACTTTTTCTCTCATTTTGGTAATGATATGTTTTTGGGTTTAACTCATCTTCCTAAACAGTAACTGCATTTTAAATTAAAATAATACTAATTTAGACGCGAAAATTAAAATAATACTAATTTAGACGCGAAAGAGCATAGCGCATTTCACGACTCAATTCCGACCATCATACAAACACTCGTCTTAACGTTCCCCTCCCCCCTTAACGGTTGAATGAGATTTATTAGAATAATTTGTACTTGTTTGCAGTGAAGTCATTTTTGGAATGTTGTAATGTATACACTGCACCTTCTAGTAAGTTCATGTCTTGACGTAATTCAAAAGGTTAAATAAATGCCATTATTGCTATACATACATACACACTCACTTGTTTTTGTTTTTAAGCTGTTCTTTCCAAAATGTATTACGTATTGTCCCTTTAAGTCTTTTTTTTGAAATAATAAATTATAATTAACCGTTTTTGTGCACCAAATGATTAAAGAAATAACGCACACTCTCTGGCTACTTCCCTTTGAAATTGTATTAACTACGAAGTAAGAAATACGATTAATTAAACAACGCCTGGCCTATAACCGTAAAAGAAATATATTTACACAGAACAAAACAGAATTACCTTTTTGATTTGCTCAAAAGTCAAATATTCGCATGTATATATAAAATGTAGAAAAATTACGCTTCATTCATTTTTCTTAATAATTTATTTTAAATTAAAGTTACAGATCATTCCTAATTAATTATTCATGCATTTTTACTGCTGTGGGCTTAATTTAGTAGAAATTTTTACGCCCACCTTTCAATATGAAGGTGCACAATTTACGTTTTGATATTTCGTTTGGTGCAACCGTTCAAACTCTTTCAACAATTATAGTGTAAAGCAAAAAACAACTACAATATAAAGCTCTTAAGTGTTTTAAACAAAAAAAAGGCTCGAACTATTGGTTTGAACTTTCCTTTCAACACCTTAGAAGTTTACAAATAAACAATTATTGATCCGTGATGTTCATCTAGTTTTCTTCTTCTAAATTTAAGCACCCCTAATTAATTGGCTCCACAAATTTTTTAGGGACTTTTAGATCAAATATTAGGTTGCCAAATAGTTCGATAATAACTTCTGATTACAATTATATATAAGTGGACAAGGATATAAATCAAATTAAAAATTCTGAATATTTATGAAAATAACAAGACTTTGAGACGTGCGACTTGTTGTGAAATGTGATAAACTACTACACAAATGGTGGTGGACCAAGGCAGCAGTGGAATGTAACCTCTACTTTTGAGGCATGACCACTCTACATCAGGTCATAAAATTCGTCACCTTCTCATAGTGCCAAGTGTATGTACTACTTTAACGTAGTTAATCATATAATATACACTCATATATAAGAATATTATATATAAAAATGTAAAATAGGACTCAATACTCGTATTGTATGGTTGTGTGGCTCGTGACTTTTGTCTTGATTTTAGTTTTTTTTATTTTGATGTAATAAAGGCGGTGTTGATTGTTGCGAAATAAAGCTCTAATTCTACCAAAAACAAAAATATGTGAAACAGAAATATGCGTTGATCTTAGTTTTTTTATTTGGATGTAATAGGGCGGTGTTGGTTGTGTTTTGGAGTTTTTTGATTTGAGTCGACTAGGTTTATTCATTGCATATCGATGTCTTATTGTAAGAGCTTTTATCGTGCTCAATATTTGTGTTGAGCTAGATTTTCATTATCTTGATATGTCTTTCACTTTTACGCTCCATATGAAATTACTAATGTATTTGGGTAGAATACCCTTGTACCCTATAGTTATCCACGATTCTGTATCATTTTTTTTTTTGAATTCTTTTTTCCTTAAAAAAGAACTCTTATAGTCGATGCACTTCCCCTTGGGAAAAGTTATGGGAAATTTCCCATGAAAGCACCACACATACCGTGAAAGTGAAGTATGTATCCATATGAGCCTCATAAAGGATACGTACTATATTGTCTTCCGTTTAGTCCAAAACTTTGACAATGTGAAATTGAATGTTCGACTTAAGACCATGTGGACAAGGCTTAATTCAAAATCCTAATTCTCAAAATTAGACAAAAGTAGTTGCGTTGTCATTGTGATATTAATATTTAAGCTCTTTTAATATATGTTGAAAAGACATTCTTATTATCTGTTTGGTCTCTCCACCATTGTGCAGCGTTCAATAAGGATAACTTAAAAGCCTTGTTTGTTTTTCTTTTTCTAGAGTAAGCGAAAAAATATTTCCTGGGATTTTTTGTAGTTATTACCAAGGGAGCATGGAAAACCCGCCAAACCGTCCTGCCCGCCTGCAACTCCCCACTACGTCGTTTTGTAACAATTAAACCGCTGAACTGTTTTTTCAAATTGTCTTCACTGGTACAAGGGACCGTAGTTTTTCAAAACCACCCACATATTCATGTTACATACTAGGACATGTGAATTCTAAAATATGAATCAATAATGATTGCTTGATGTTGATGATCTTTTTCTTTTTTAGCTTAAAAAAATAGTAAGTTGTTAATAATTATTCTAAAAACGTAGTAAAAATATGCAACAAAAACAATTTTAATGTTTTATGTTTTTTTTTTTTTTCATTTTTAAGCATTTTTCAATGAAAACCTAATTAGGCCTAAACCGCATAGACCGTCCACTTTAAGCAGCCCCGCCTGTGTTTTAAAATGTTTTCCAAAACCATCCAGACCTGCCTGAAAACAGTCAAATCGCCATTTAGGTCGCATTGGTAGGAGATATTTAATTTGCAAAGCCTTTCACACTCGCATTTTCCTAACAAATAAATGAAGTAAATGGCTATTCACAGTTAAAAAAATGATGTATGAATAGAAAAAATATAACTAGAATACCTCTTTTTTTTAAAAAAAAAACTTTAATATCCTGTATTGTTAATAAAATCCTTTACTGGGGCAAAAAATGATGCATGTTAAGTGGTCATCACATACAAAGAAAAAATACAACTACAATACCTCCTTTTTTTTTTTTTTGAAAAATCACTTTAATATTCTGTATTTTTAATAAAATACTTTATTGGGACATAATAGTCCTTTCCACCCTCTTAATTAATTAGCTAGAAAATTAAAAAATATTTTTATAAATTTCAAAATTGATATTTTACAAACCAAGGAGAGGAGCAGGTCGAGGACCGATGCCGATGGGCGACGGGTCGGCTCGCTCATCTTCGAACTTGATGTCGTTGTAGATTTGGAACGGGGAATTCTGATGCATAGAACTTGCTAGGGCCTAGAGAACCATTTTGTCCATGCCAGGGATTTGAGAAATTTCTTTGGTGACTTTTGGCAATAACTAGTCCCCACCCATAGACACCATGTGCATTAATTCCCATGCCAAATGCTTGTGTAGATTATTATCGCTTAAAGATTTATGCACACAAGAACGTACGGGCCACGTTGTTTCAACTTCAAGTGAGAAATTTATTGACTGTCACGTTTCAATTTTTTTTTTAAGTGAATGAATGATCGGAAAGCATTTGGAAAAGAAAAAAAAAAAGATCTTTTTTATTTTTTATTTTTAAATAGCTAAGATAATTTAACCTTTTTATGCACTCCTCAAACTTCCAGATCAATATTGTCTCTCTTCATTTTTGCTTGTGTTTGCTTATGCATGTGTGGTCGAAACTTGTAAAAATACCCAAATCGATCATATGAAAACCTTCATTGTGATAATAGTTTGTTATAACCATAAATTTCTAAGGGCATCAATTATATAAAAAAAAAATCCACAATTTTTTTTTTGAATATTATTAATGCAATAAGTGTGCTTTGATCATTGATCCACGTTCAAAGTTGTTGATCACATTATTGAGTTTGGTCCATTAATGTTATGATAGACTAGCTTTGATGTAACTGCTAATTAACAGGTACCTTAATCAAAGCAATTCTCAAACAGTGGAAAATCTATATTCACCTATTTTTGGTACTTAAAATATATTATTGTTATTTATTTGGTTAATTTTGCATTATTTAGTCCAGCCAATCCAAAGCCCAAAACGATTTATGATCATCACAACTTTATTCTCCTTTTTTTTACCTGGTGATTATGAGTAGCAGATTAGCTAGTCGACCAATTATTGGAACTACTCGTATTTGTCTAATCTTTTAACTTCAATTATTTGCATCTTTAATCATTCCCTTGATATTAACCTCCTACTATCCTCTTTGAGATAAATGAATTAGGGGTATTTGTTTATTTTAGATGAACGCGAAAAAAAAAAACGAGTGTTTTCCTTGCTACATATTTATGTCTTTACTTACAAAATTAAGAATGACGGTTTCATGTAACTACATGATATGATAACTATTATGAAAATAATGATATAGAAAAAAAAAAAAAAGAACAAAAACATATAGAGATTTACGTGGAAACTCAAAACGGGAAAAAACCACAGGTAGAGAAGAAAAAAATCACTAAACTCGAAAAGATTACAAGATGGAAGCGATCAGAGAGGCTAAAACAACAATACCAAACCCTAACGCAATACATCATATATATATATATATATAGGCAAAACAAAACCCTATCGGCCTGATCCCTCCGCTACCACCACAAATCTCATGAAAAAATCTCTCATTTTTCTTTCATCACAATTGTCGTATTACGAACTTTTCAAGTTGCCAAATTAAATTTAAGTCATCATACTTTAATAATAACTGAGAAAAAAAAAATGTCAATCCTAATCATGTTTTAGTGTTAATACGCAGTTAGCGTAAACATTAAATTTACTCACATCCTCTCACTAAGCCAATGATTATTAGTTTATATACAATTATATTTTAGTAATTAAATTGACAAGATGTCGTGAGTTTAATAAATAGATTCCAATTCTACTTTTGATAGATGAATGAACTCCAGAAAGAAAATTAATCTCTATTTTTATTTTTTGTTTCGTTTTTTCAAAACATTTGGCTTTGTCATTTCATTTCATTTAAGCTTGTTAAACATGGTACAAGTTGAAAGGCACATTAGAAATTGCAGGGTTTGGGCTCGTGGGATTAATTTGATAAATATTACTTTTTCTATATGAAAGTTTGAAACACATCATTAAAAAAAAAAAAAAAAAAAGGTGCATGGGCAAGGAGTAAAATTGACTTTTTGCTTTGGAAACGGAATGTTTCAAATTTATGTGAGGAAATGGTAGAATTGGATTATGAGCCTTCTAAAGTGGAATGGGCACAATTAACTCTTGGGCTAGGTCATATTGGGCTTTACTTTTTCATGACAAGTAGTCTTTTCTCTTACCAAAAATACAAGGCCACAAATACATTGACCAATCCAGTGGGCTCTTAGGCATGGTGAGAGGAGACAGATTTGACCAGTTTGCGCATTGGTAGCCTGTTAGTTTCATGATCCATAGAACCACTATTTTACTACGCTGATTTTCCTTTTTTAAAAAAATTAGAAACCTGTTGAAAACGTAACAAAAATATATATACACAAAAATTAATTTTATTGTCACATGCAGATATTTTATAAAATAACATATCCAACTGAGAATTAGTAGCAAAAAAAAAAAAAAAAAAAGGTTGTAGGGGTCGTAACACCCGACTGCACGGTAGAGTTAGAATCTCCGACCCCTAATTTCAAAAAAAAAAAAAAAAAACCAAGTAGTCTTGGAAAGACTACAAACACAACTAGTATGTTCACTCACATTCACTCAAATGTGCCGTTTGAGTGGGTTTTATACGTGTTTTTGTGAGTGTGTACAGCATATGTACATATTTTTGTGCCCTTAGACACACGCACGGAATTGTGCTACTATCATTAAATACCTTTTATAGACGAGAGAAGAGGTACTTAATCCTCCTTCAATATTTTAAATGGAAAATGATTTAAGTACAACTTTTTTTTTATTTTTTTATTTTTAAATGAAGTAATGGAACTTTAAAGGTTGAAATAAAGGGTTATTATTATTTTGGTATCCTATGTTTTGACAAAACATCAAATTTATACATACCCTGCTATTTAAAAAAAATAAAAAAAAGGTAATTTATTGTTTTCAAAAATAATATTTTGATACTCTAAACTTATTTTTTAGAATAACATGCCTATTTTACCCTTTTATTGATTTTGTTTAATTTCAATTTGCTCCAATGTTTTTTTTAAAAATAATTCTTTTTAAAACATGTATCTAATCTTATTAAAGGTTTGTTCAAAAAAAGATTTCATGCTGAAAAAATTGAAACAAATCATTAAAAAGGTAAAATAAGCGTCTCACATCTCAAAAAGGATTCAGGGTTTAAAATCATATTTCCAAAAACAGTAAAGAATTTTTTTTTGGTATTTTTTAAACAGTACAGTAATAATATGATGTTTTCTCAAAATAAATGGTATTAACATGATATTACTATAAGCAAGTCAAGTCTAACGTTCCGTTCTATATTAATCAGTCAACATTCATGTGTCTGAAGAATATATATATATATATATATATATATGTATATATAAACAACTAACCCAATAATTTATTCAGCTTAAACATCGAGTATAATATTGATGACTAACTGCTTGCAGAGGAATACAAATTATGAATAGCTAGAAATTAAGTGCATGATAGTAATGTAATACACCTAAATTCTAAATATAACGATACAATTAATGTGTAAAGAGGACCATTTTCACACGTCTTTTTTATTCATATGACTAGAAAATCAGTCTCGATTAATTAATTTTTTAATGCAATATTAATTAAAGTTGTAGCCTGTAGGGGTTGTCAGTGATTTAACTAACATTTGTTGGGATTATTGAGATTGTAGTTCTTCAGCAATGATTTTATTGAGCTTATATTAAAAACTTAGTCTCCCTTAACACGAGTTTGATGGAAGGGTGCTACTAAGAGAGAGACTAAAATTTTTAAAATGGAGTTCACAATTGTGATCTATTTGAACGAAGTACAATATTTATTTGAAAAAAAAAAAAATTAAGGTTTTTTTAATAGAGAGTAGATTTTTAAACGCCTTTATTTGTATTTTCCAACTCTTGGCAAGATAGGAATCTTCAGGTGTCTATGTCCTTCAACTACTTAAAAAAAAAAAAGAATTTTGAACCACTGTTTCTTAACATTCAGATTAATTATATATAATAGGATTTATTACAAAAATTTCTCTTAAAGTATAGTTCTTGTAACACTTTATCTTGAATTTCAAAATGTAATATCTGTTCTCCTTAAAGTGTGAACTGTTAACAAAAATAGTTATTCTGTTGGAATTTTAAAGACAAATTAATGAATCATTATAAAGTTAGGAGTATTTTGATAATTATGGTTATAAAAATAACCATAAAATTAAAATCATGATAAAAATAGTCTTTACTGATAATTAAAAACAAAAATAAAAATTAAAACTATCATACCATTTAAATTCTTCTTTTTTTTTAATATACTAAAATTTTCTTTAAAATTTTATTAATTTTTATCACACAAAGCATTTTGAAATTTTAAAAGCTATATATATATATATATATATATATATTAGTGTAATGAAAAAGAATATAACACAAACATATTCAATATAACAAAAAATATAATACAAAATTTTCAAAGAGAAAAAAAACTCTCTTATTATTAATAAAATTTCTTTCATATTTTTGAAGTTTTCATTGATATTTATACATTTTGAAATTTTAAAATACTTTATGAGCATGAAAAGAAGTTAATAAAATTTTAAAGAAAATTTTCGGTATATGGAAAACAGAGGGATCCAGATAATAGTATGTTTTTAATTGATTTTTTTTTTGTTTTTAATCATTAATAAAGGCTATTTTTTATAATTTTAATTTTTGGTTATTTTTATAACTATGATTACCAAAATACACATAATTTTTAATTTGTTTGTCAATTTCTAGTTAAAATTCTAATTGAATGATTAATTTTGTTAATAGTCTATACTTCAGGGGGAAATGAATATCACGTTTTGAAGTTTGGGGGAGGAGGGGTTTTCTAATTAATCTTGTGTAATATTGTTACGAATTAAAAGCTCTAATTCTACTGAGAACGAAAAGTATGCAAATGAAAAATAAACAAGAACACATAAAGTATATAATGGTTCACCCTTGATGTGATAATTACGTATACTTTTAACTGCTGTAGAATAATTCACTACGGTGATGAATAAATTTACAAGAGAAAAATTGTAAATTTTCTCTCAAGAATTTTTTTCTAGCCTCTCTCTTACTCTAATTTTAAGAGATACATTATACCAAGAAAAAAGCACAACCTATCTGTTTATAGGTTTCAACAAGAATGGGCAACAAAGACCTAAAAATGCAAAACGAGAATCCTTGCTCTTTGATAAGCGTGGTTCTGCGAACGTATGTTTGCGCTATGTATTTCGCTGTGCCTTGCTAAGGCCTGGGCAGTTGTATGGCGCCCTCGCACGGGCGTCTCTACTCCAGCTCATGGCTGCGACCTCCCGAGTGCTGAGTTGATAAATCAAAAGTGTATAGAATTAGGTTTTATGCTTCTTAACAAATATCTCAGCAAAGAAAGAAAAAGAAAAAAACTAATTATATATAATAGCGTGAAGTGAAATAGAAAATCACAAGAAGTTTATAAGCTTTAATTTTTTTTTAATCACAACACGTATATAAATTATGACGTTATATTTGATAAAACGGTTCAAACAGTCATTTTTACATTGACAATGTAAAACAAAAATGTACTATAATATAAAGCTCTTATATGCTATAGTATTTGAACTTATTCTTTGAATCCTGCCAAAACACCCTATGAATATGACTAACTTTTTTAGTGGAATGGTTACTCCTTTGTTGGATGCAAAAGATCAACAATTCCATGAACATTTTTTTTTTCTTAAAAAGCTAAACAGAAATATTGGTTTTTAATAATTAGAAAAAGGAGCAATTCAAAGGCTCATCAGAGTACATATGATGAACAAGCTCCGTGGACCAACTGTTGAAGGATGCATATATTCAAATGTTGTAGTGATACATGTGACCCCATACTTGATGACAAATGTCATGTCCGATCAATCAAATAGCTAAGCTGATCTTCTAAATTATTTCCTCACTTGTGCTGGTTCGGCCTCATTCGCAGCAAAGACACACGCACACACTCACTCACACAATTAAGAAATTTATAAATGTGGCTCCATTAGAAAAAATAGTTCTACCCCCACTTGATAATTATTAATGATTCTTCACTACTCATAATGAATAGATCTAAATATTTCTATTTTGTTTATATGAATTTTTAGGTGGAGTATCGCATCGACGTCTCATACACCAATGACCAGAGGTTCACGCGTTGGAAGTACACCACCTACAACTACAACTTCACCTTGGCCACCTTCTGGTGAAGGCCATGGAGTCCGACCCCAACGGCCCCACCCAGACCGGCCTCTTCAGCCTCTACCTCGACGAGTTCGATGCCAACTGGACCACCCAAGTCTCCCAATTCGACAACATCCTCCTCTCCACCGGCCACTGGTTCTACCTCTCCGCTGTCTTCTACGAGAACTGCAGCATCGTCGGCTGCCACTACTGCCTCCTCCCCAACGTCACCGACCTCGGCATGTACACCGAAAGGCCTTCCGAACCGCCTTTAAGGCCATCAACAGCCTCAAAGACTACAAGGGCGTCACTTATTTAAGGACATTAGCGCCCTCGCATTTCGAAGGCGGGCCCTGGAACGAGGGCGGAAACTGCGACAGGACGAGGCTGTTTTGGGTCTTGGAGGGTCTGAGCATGGAGTTCTACATGACTCAGGTTGAGGATTTCAGGAAGGGAAGAAGAGAGGGCTCAAGTTTCGGCTTCTTGACACGACACAAGCCAAGTTTTTGAGGCCTGATGCACATCCAAGTAGATACGGGCATTGGCCGCACGAGAATGTGACGCTTTATGATGATTGTATGCATTGGAGTGGTTTATTGTTGCAGATGTAGAGGACTAAGCCTCTAAGGTCGGCTGAGGAGAGGCTTCGCTCCAAGGACAGATTAGATACATGTTGATGAATTGATCTCGAAGATGATGTTCATTTTTTTCCCCTCTATATTTATTAAATGTTTTTTTTTCTGTATTAATTGGTGAGAAGTATAATGTGATTAAGACTAGATTACGGGGAAGAGGAGCCACACATACCGTAGAGGATAAGCGGCCATCCCATTTAAAATTTTCTTTTATTTTAATTTCATAGGTAACATTTGATGAAATTTATGGTTCTCCCCGGCCGAAATTTTAGGTTTGGGCCTTTTTTTTTTTTTTTTTTTGGGTCTCCGTGCATGGTTGGATTCCTTCTCATAACTGAAAACTCGTTGGTCAATCAACACATTAACATTGATTAAATGTTGAAAGATAAACTTAAGGAAAAACATTGTTTTATCTCCAATCGCATGTGTCTTGGTACCAAAGCCACATTTGGTGCCGAACAGCTTGCATATAGGGCCCACATTATCCTGAGATTCTTTTCTAGGTAGCATAATTTTGACTGAGTTGAGTGTGTGGTGGTCACGGGATATTTATCTGTTTTAATTCTCCTCTTGTTTTGAGCATTTCTCCTGGCTTTTAACTCTGTAAAATAAGGTTGGTCTCCTTTTCTTTTCATAAAAGAAAAATGACAATAACAAAGCGGTTCATCACACAACTTTATTCGTCATTGTTGAGTTAGCTTGTCCCCCACATTAATGAGTCCAAGGTACCAATATTCGATACGTGATCCCACAGAATTAAATGGGAACATAGGAAAAGCAAAGATGAATAGTAATGAAATTCAAATTATTGTTAGAGAAGTTAAAACATTTAATTAAAGCTGTTCGTCTGGTGAGTTATTGTTTTGCAAGTGTTACTGTGTTTAGATTCTCTAGCTCTTTAAGTACTTGATACAACTTCATCCTTTCTAAATCTTCTTCTTTTTTTTTTAAGCCCAATCCAGCACAACTCTCCATATTCTCTGTATTTACTACTTCCCTGATTTTCTCTAAATTTTGAAGATGGTAATCAAACAAGATTTAGCCATTGGCTAAACTGATTGTATCGTCGGGGCAAGGTTCGTCTTCTGCAACAATTTTGTCTTCTTTAGCTGATTCCATAACAATTAAACCAGAAATAAAATAAAATTAAGACATCTAACGACACACCATGTGTTTGCAGCATCAGCAGTCAAGTTGAAAGCACAAGTTATTTTTTTATCTTGACAGTAAAGCCATGTTTGGAGCCAGCCAGAGCAAGAATATATGGTCCATAACTTCCTTATCATAGACTATTTTACATATCATATCAAACAACTTGACTGAGTTAAATGTGTGAAAAATCATTACACATTATTGGCCTTTGCTTTGCTTTGTTTTGTATTAAAGTTGTTGATAAGATGAAACCCCTCTTCCTCTCACCGAAGATGGAGCATTTCTTCAAGCATCTCAACCTTCAACAAAACTTCACCGTTCGGGTTATCTTACTAGTGCCTAGCCTAGTGTTCCTCTCTGTAATTTCTCTCCACTTGCTGGGCTCCTATTCATCTTCATCGCCATGGCTAATTTCTTACATAAACAGCATGAGTTTCGGAAAGAAATGCGACATGTTTTGTGGAGAGTGGGTTTATCATCCGAATAGGCAGCCTTCTTACACCAACTCCACTTGTCCTGAGATCTTTGATCACCAGAACTGTATGAAGTTTGGGAGGCAAGATTCGGACTTCTTGAAGTGGCGGTGGAAACCGGCGGGATGCGAGCTGCCTCTGTTCGACGCTGCTCGGTTCTTGGAGCTTGTCAAAGGGAAGTCTATGGCCTTTGTTGGAGACTCCGTGGCCAGAAACCAAATGCAGTCATTGTTGTGCCTCTTAGCCACAGTAAGTACAAAGTTTTACTCACTTGTCACAACTCAATCATGTAAATTATTTATTTATGTGGATATGCAAGTAATAACAACAGATGATCATAGCCGCTACTCTTTAACCAATTATATATTCAGTGGACGAGCTAGCAAAAATTTGTAGTGGGACACCATTAAAAAATTTAAGATAATTTTCTTTTACTGAACATAGTTACTGAATTGGGGGCACAAGCAAAATATATTCAATAATGTAAAGACATAAACTGAAATTTTAAAAACATTCTAGACAAAAAAATTGAAATCTCAAAAGTTGAGTGAAGAAACTAGCTTGACTTAATTAAATCTGGCTCCACGCTACAAATATTCACGAGTTAACTCTTAAAGGCCTACATAATTTATAATATGTTGTGTGTGTATGTATGCATGCATGCATGCATGTATGTATGTATGTATGTAAATAAGTTTGTAACCCCACTTCGAAAATGACAAATAAACCCCATTCTGGCCAATACATGCATGATCATTTCAATAGCAGCGAAGCATGGGGTGGTCCACTTGACAAAGGGCATGTGCTAAGGATAATTGTATTTGTTTGAGAGCTCATATGACATTCAACCTAGCCAAGCTGCATGAACAAGGGCTAGCTAAGCTCATGTGCAAAAAGCAAAAGAGCACGAGTGGAGATATTCTGTATCAACATGTTGTGTTCAGTACAAATGGGAAAATGCCAGCACTTTTCTGTGCCGTTTGTTTGGTCTTTTCTAACAGTTTCCTTTTTTTTTTGGGCTCTGAATTATTATTGTATCAGGTGGAATATCCTGCAGATGTTTCCAACACAACAAACTCAAATTTCAAGCAATGGCTCTACAAAAACTACAACTTCACACTCGCTTCCTTTTGGTCACCTTATCTGATTGAAGCCACTGAAGCAAAGCCAACAAATGGGCCCACCAAGCCCAACGCCACACGTCTGACGAATCTTTACTTGGACAAGGTCAATACCAACTGGACATCCCAAGTAGAAGCCTTTGATTACGTGATTATCTCTGCCGGAAGATGGTTCTTTGGGCCAAAAATGTACTACGAAAATGGTCATGTCGTAGGTTGCCATTACTGCATGAGAAACGACACCAAAAATTTCACCATGTTTTATGGCTACAAAAAGGCATTCAAAACCGCGTTTGAGACCCTTTTGAGGATTGAGAGTTTTAAAGGAGTGGTGATTTTGAGGACATTGTCACCTGCTCATTTTGAGAATGGGGAGTGGAATGATGGTGGGGAATGCAAGAGAACCGAACCGGTTTCGAGGTCCGAGATGAAGATGAATTGGGCCGATAAGGAGTTGTACTTGAGTCAGATTGAGGTGTTAAGAGATGTGGAGAGGGAAGGGAAGAAAAGGGGCGTGAAGTTTAGGGTGCTAGATATCACTGGGGCAATGGCTGTTAGGCCTGATGGGCATCCAAACCATTTTGGGCATTGGCCACATGAGAATGTCACTATTGCTGATTGTGTTCACTGGTGCTTGCCTGGCCCTATTGACACTTGGAATGAGCTTTTGCTTCAAATGTTGAAACAAGATCTATGAGGATGGATTTTGTTTTGTGGGACTAGCAGAGAAAGTTTTGAATGGAATATTCAACATACAGAGAGAGGCCAAACAAAAAAAAAATGTCAAGTGGTTGGTCAGCAGACCATATTTTGTTAGTTAGTATCAGGAAGGTTCAGATCCAGATCTTAGAAAAAAGAAAGGTCCAAAGGGTCTGAAACAGCCAAATGAAAGCCAGGCCACCAACTTGTTTCTTGTACATTTATTTCTCTGTAGCTGAAGATTTATTATTGGGTTAGGTAGGAGTGCACAAAATTGCCAGATTTAGGTGAGGGTTTTTTTTTTTTTTTTAGGTAGTTGATGAGCATTAAATACAAAATCATGCAAGAACAGACATCCTTTAATGCCTTGTTTTCTGGTTCAATTTTTTTTTTCCTTTGACATAAATTTTCTGGCACAAATTGCTTCTTTGGAAAACTATTGATATGATATATATTGTACGGATATGAATATGTTGGGGCCATATAGGAGCTGCAATTTCTTTATATAATATACCTTTCCTTTCTCTGGCGAAAATATTTTCTTTAATCTTTGTATTAGACTACCTAAATGAAGTTTTTTTTTATTCCATAAGTCAAATTAAGAAGGTGTCACACATCTTTCAAAGTGCACTGTCTAACTGTCAGAGGAGGCAATTAATTAATGAAATTAATTTCATAAATGCATCCTCTTGCCGTCTGACCAATCAAATAATGCATGAACTAATATTTTCGGAATCTTTCACTTCTAAATCCTGCAACTCTTTTTGAGTCTAAGATCAATTGTTTTATTTACAATATTTCATTGGTTGTCTCCGTATTTAAATTTTGACACTTCAACCATATATAGTAATTAAGCAGTTGCAGGATATGACACATTTACAATAGAGTTGGACTTGTCTCTTTCATAGAGAAAATGTCACACCCCCACCCCCAAAAGCAAGACTCTACGTTAAAGTTATAAGGTACTTAAAAAGTATGGTTAGAACTAAAACTATTAACTGAAAAACATAGCACTTGAGCGTTTTATACTGTAGCTTATTTTTTTTTATCACTGTAATATATGAGAGTTTTATATTGTAACAATTAAAAGTTTTGGTTAGAGTTGGTTTTGCCAAACACTCTCTTAATTTACACCCTAATAAATACTAGTGCCTCATCTTATACGGTATTTAGCAATTGTAGTTAGAATCGTAGTTATAGTTACCAAATAGGGTAAAACTTTCACATATTATAATAAAAAGTAAAAAATTGTTACAGTTTTTGAATCACAACCATAATCCTAACCACAATTCACTAACATCTTGTTAGTTTCCGTGTACTAATTTTCTTTTTCCTTTTACTTGTTGAAAACGTTTGCTAAACTAACAATGATAAGCTCCACCGATTTTCGTCGAGGAATCCGAGATTTGAATGCAAAAAAATCTGTAACTTCTAATGTAAGCATGGTACCTTGTACAAAACAGTCAAGAGATTAACCAAAAAAAAAGTGATGCTAATAAGTTGAATTATAACTGTTACGATGTACCAAATCATAATGAAGAATTAAGCCGCCAACAACAGTTCAAATGTCAATTAATTTCTGTCAATCTCATTTGAAAACCATGTCTGGATGTCACTTTAAATCCTTGAAAGCCTTTGAATGTACAGAGGCTACTGGGTAATGTGTTATGCATGTCAAACTATCAGTCCACAAACTAGTATCAATTCAATCGTATTGATGACGTTAAATTTTTATTGGTTATGCATAATTTTACTGAATATACTTGGAAGACTGTGACAGCAACATAGCAACTGCTGAAGAATTGTGACAATAACTAAAACCTAAAAAGTTTCTAACCATTAGTTATAACTATAAATAGTTAGAGCTCTCACACGTTACAGTATAAAGCTCTCATATGTTACAGTTTTCAAACTAAAACTGTTAGTTCTAAACGTTCTTTCAAATAGCCTATAATAGTTTTTCCCATTGGAATGTTGAATACAATCATTTTTCTTATGTTTGGGTGTTTGTTCGTTGAACCCAAGCTGGTTTTGGCAAAGGATAAAACAAGACCATTAAAAACAATT
Organism: Artocarpus hirsutus; assembly: GCA_946598075.1. Lineage (NCBI taxonomy): Eukaryota > Viridiplantae > Streptophyta > Magnoliopsida > Rosales > Moraceae > Artocarpus > Artocarpus hirsutus. The sequence continues at coordinate 50,822 of CAMOHE010051969.1, forward strand.
CAACTCAAGCCATCGTCCACATTTTAAATTCATTTGTTGCGGTAAAAATCATTTATTTTTTTACTTTCACCCTTTTCAAACACCAATTTCGTACATTCCAATTCAAGCTGAGTTTTTTTAAATCCAATCGCATTACCTGTTTAAATTGAAAATCTCAACTCAAACCACTCATTTTAATCCAAACCTTGATTCTGATTTAGACACGCAATTTAGTTTATAAAAGCTTAATTTGTAGTTCTTAAAAATTGGTTGCAACTATAATTTAATAATAAATTTACACCTGACTCCACTTATTAGGTGTTTAGTTTTAATTGTCAACTCTCAATAAAAAACCAATAAATACATAAATAAATAAATAAAAGGGACTTATTTGATTGAAACTCTATTAATGATATGATATATGTTTTGAAACTGTTAGAATTTATTTTTCTACAGCTCTGACAACAATAAGGCAGATATCCATCCATGAGTATATTTTTTTTCGGTTCCCACTAAAAAACTGCCATAAATAAAATTGCAGCTTCCTTCTTCTTTCTGGAAAGTACTTCTGAAGGAAAACTTTGACAAGGAACTTACAATCATTTAGCCTAGGCAGTTCAGATGCTTCTCCATGGGTACTCACAGTGTAATAATGCGTTACATATTATTACTAGATTATGAAAACTTTTTCCATGTATGCAACTTTTAGTAGTTGCAGATCCAGTCTGCACACAACAAACAAGACAGGGCTTACTTCATAAGAAAAAAGGCAACTCCTCAGAAATTATATTTAAATTAACTGAAGTGAGGTCATGGTAGGCGGTGGAAAAGATTTAGAAGCTGGATCAACACGTTTTCTATTTAATTAACCCATCAGAATATTCAGTAGTTGCAACCATTAAATATTAAAAGCCCATTGGATTTATTTATTCCAATAGCTTCATTAAAGAAAAACCATTTGTGACAAATTAAAGTTCAAAAATTTCCCAAGTCCTTACCAGCAAAAAAAAAATAAAACAAAAAAAATAAACCTCTCCCAAGTCCCACCTTATGGAAGCAGCGCAGCATTGCCGACAAAGAGCGTAATTACTTGGTGAAAACTGAAAACTACAGCACTTGTTTCTCCATTATTAGATGGCCCCATTTCTAAAATAATAACCAACAAGGAATCCAGAACATAAAAAAATAAAGATGCCACTGTTCTAACGTCAAAGTGAAAGGAGAAAATTCCAAAAATGTGAAAGCTGTGTAAGAGAGAGAGACTTTATAATTGTAAAGGGAAATTCAAGTTTTATAATCATCATGAGCGACTTCACTCCTAAGCCACGCCAGTTTTTTTTTCTTATAACTTGGCGCTGTCTTTAGCTATACTATACATGATCGTCCAATTCTCACCGCTTTTGGCCCCATGATATGTTATGTGTAACAACCTTGAAGGGACTCGAAGGCCAATCTTTAATGGTCCTGATGATTGCTACAAAAAATATTAGTCTATGAAGTGAGGAATAAAAGGAACATCAATATATTTAAGCATATATGCTATTCCCATACGCAATATCATATGTTCTTTTAATGTATATATATATATATATATATATATATATAAATGCACACAAACCCACCGCCCCCAAAAACTTTACTAACAATGTGATAAACCAATATGTGTTTTATGTTTGAACAAAATTGTGATGAAAACCATCATCATCTAGGATCATTCATGTCAAATCACCAAGATAATTAATAAGATGTGGAAGCTAACCTGAATCCATAGGTGCGATATGATTCCAGAGTCTGTAAGTTGAAGATCTCTCAAGTTTGATACGTAAGTCCTCCTTCACAGTTTGTCTCTGTAATTTCTCTGTAGATGGGAACAAAAAAATTATGTAGTACTGACTTGGGACCACAATCCTTTTATATAACTGCTAAACCTTGATAGTGTAATGACCCGAAAAATTTAAACGTTAATAGCTATGATTAATTGAGGGTTTTTCCCTCATGACTTAGTTAAGTACTTAAGAAAGTACAAGTTTAGCATTTATTAACGTGCTTATTTAAAGGTCTTAATAGCCTTAAGACCTTAGGAAAAAAAAATTAATGTTGTGAATGCACAAAATTATGTGCTTTATTTATGAAACATGTAATAATGTAATGTTATGATAGTACATTAAAATAATTAAAAATAATTATTTAATGTGCTAAACCAAGAATTCATGATTTATTAATTTTATGCATGAGCCAAAAAGACAATGTTATTTGGCAAAAGTGGAATTTCCAACGTACTATGATCATGTGGAAAATTCCAATATGATAACAGTTCAGTAAGAGAAACCCAGATCAATAGTGATCATGAGCTCCATACCATAAATTAAAAATGGTGAGCACCAAGTTCAAGGATGCAAGAATTCCAATGTTTTGAATGTGTATAGTTAATAATTGTACACATTAATAATTATGTAAGGTTTATTATTATTGTTGTAATAATAATGACAATAATAATAATATCAATTGTTAAAATA
>CAMOHE010051970.1:0-18635 GCA_946598075.1 Artocarpus hirsutus
TTGGAAAAACGCAATTTGTAATTTTTTTACATCAAATAAATAGAAAACATGCTTTTGAAGTATGCTACGTTCATGTGATGTGATAGAGGGTATACTTATAGGTCATTAGTTCTAATGGCTACAATATTTTATTAGGAAGAAATCTATTACTTTTTAATGTTCATCTATCTTTCAGATGAACAATCTAGGCTGGACGCCTATTCTTATGACCTTACTCGAAGTATGTGTCTTACTGTAACATAATAATTCTAACGAGGTACGTGTCTTACCTTACTGTATCATAATAATTATAACATATTAATCCGTATCAATCAAATCTTAGGTTTGGTCAAACTAGCTATATATATATGTATATATATTAGCCATATGTTCTAACTTGTCAAATGGCAAATCCTGTCGGTTCAATCGTGATTGAAAGGGTGATAAGTCTTACTTATCTATCGTGGAATTTCTAATGTTGAGACGTGCCTGTAAAACTATCCTCAAATGTGCTACTTTACTTGGTGGACACTACATGTGTAATCCTCCCTGCATACTATCTCTAATCTTAATATTAGCATGCCTTTTTATTTGGCGTCGGGGGAGGCGTATAAATGATCCTTAAATTGCCACTACGTCCCAAGCCTCGACATTTTACTCTTAAGCATTCTAATCATATTGTCCACACGTTATCAGTTCTCTAATTTTTATTGTCTATACTTTTATAGAGGAGGTCTCATCAATGTTCTTGAAGGAGACCACTCTGTTATGCCTATCATTTCTTGAGGGACGTGCTATAACTTTGTAGTTTTAGCCTTGGAAGTCTGTTGCTAAGAGTCCCAGAAAATTTTGCTATCAGGCTAATGTCATGGTTGGACTTATTTTACGTGACTAAGCACACTTATATTATGTATACATATATATGTATATATATATATATTTTTTCATGACAATAACTTAGGGTCAGTCTGACCATCAGCTACATAACTAATTTTTTTTTTTTTATAAGACTAAGCAATACTTTCTTTAGTATGCTCTACTACTAATTCTAGAGGATTCCTCCTCAATATGACATGTCTTAGCTGGTCAAAGGTTTTTTGATTATCCCTATGCCCATAGTCCGTAGCATCTGTTTCTAGTAAGGGTTCGGTGTTTGACTCAAGGGTCTTTGATTGGCCTCCAAACATGTCTTCAAGATTATCCAAGATCTGCTTTGCAGTCTCATAATCTTCATGTTGAACCTATAGTATGTTATTCATACTAGCCATAACATAACACAAGACCTGATCGTTAGCATCTTTCTAGCAATCATATGCTTGGATTTGCTCATTAGTGGATTCATTGGCAGGTTCCGAAGGACATGGTGTCATCATCACAAATTTTAGTTTCTTAAAGGCTAAGATGATATTCAAGTTCCATTTCCCATCATTATAATTCTCATCAGTTAATTGGTTTTTATCGAGTATCGAAGATAAAACGTTTTTAGACATTTTAATTTATAATAAAGAACATATACCAAAGATAAGCAAACATACCATAACAATTTATTAAGATAACACAACCAAGTTAATATACAGTTGTGTTTATGTGTTAAAACCTTAAAAATATCACAACTTTACAACGATAATCCCTAACTCAAAATTCAACAAGCCCCGTAGGGGAGACTTGCCAAATTCAATTAGGAACATGGATCCCCTCCTAATTAATATATGCCATCCAGGACCCATCTGATCTAGTATATATTAATAATTGTTTTCTTTAGTCATCAATTTATTAACAGAGCTCCTAGTAGAGATTAATAATAAAATTAACATGAATGTATAACCATCGTTTCAACTATTTTATCCATTATCTATAATCACCACCTAGCAGTGTGCAATAGTAGATCATGCTAAAATATCTTATCCTTTCAGAGATCCAACCTAGTACATGATGAAGTCTCTTCCTAGGAGTCGGAACCACCATGTATTACCTATGGACTAACGATGGAGACCATAGTTCCTCTCTTTGAAAACCTTCTCCCACTCAATCTTTTGACATCAAGGTTTTATTTTAAAAACATACATGAACAATTTTTAATGAGTGGCACTCCTTATTCTATATGATATGTTATCAACATAAATGACAAATTATATCATAATGCAGACAAGCAAAGCAATCATGCAAAGCCACAAGCAAAATAACAATAAGAAACAGCCATAGTATTATGGTTCTACCCTAGAGAAAGAGATTAAAGATTACAAGAGATCAATCGAAACATATTATCGATTTTTCATCCTTGTATCTTCAAGTTGTATTCATCTTCATGTGGCATCTGTCTTCAAGTCTTCAATCACGCATAGATCAAATACTACACTTTTTTGGTCATTACAAGATTTCATGTCTCTCAAAATTCTCTCAAAAATAAAATCAAAACTACACCAAAAAATGAATCTTTTTTGAAAAAACACAGCTTTCTACTATCATCCGATCTATGTGATCGGCTTGCCAATCATAAACCATTGGCTTGCCACCAAAGCTAGCTAAAATGTCAACCACAGACAGCCTGTCAAACTAGAGGTTTGGCCTGCCAATCGACAAACATCGGCCGAGCGATCTTTAGGGTTTAGCCTGTCGACCGAGCAAAAATCACATTTTTTCGGACAATATTTTTTTCATAGTTTTTTAATCTTATTTTCAACAATTCAAAAAAATAAAAAATTTAGAGACTCAAGAAACACCTTTGGAATCGCTATCATCTTCATCTTCTAGATCCATCTTCACTTCAAACGATTATTTAATTATAAAATTCTTACAAATTTAAAATTATATAATAATTTCTAGGCGGTGAGGATAGACCGCCATCTAATTACATGAAAAACTTAGATACACATTTTAACCTTTAAGGAACCATAACCGATACAAATCAATTAATTAATAAATAAATAAATAATAATTTAATCAAACCATAATTAATTAATAAACATTCACCATAATCTATGACAACATATATAAATATATATAGAAATCCTAGAGTGCCAACTCTCTAAAAAAAATTAAATTCAAGCATAGAAGAGATCAAGATCACATAATTTATATATATAGCATGATCACAAACTCGTAAATTTATGTAAAAATTTGTCTTCGATAACAATTATTAGAAAACGAGTACGTAGAGGAATTTAAAAAATTTTTAAATCAAAGTATTTTTCAAAAACACAAGTTTGATGTGCTATATACATGAATTAATCATAGATCTTACTAACCTTTTAATGCCAAAGAGCTTCTGCAATACGTGAAGAGAATAACGTTCTAGAAGAGCCTCAACCAACTAGTCTTCTTTGTTGTTTTCTATCCACAATTGGAATGTGTGTGGGCACACCATATACAGCTTTTCCACTAATGATTCTCCTTCCAACCAATCGAGAAGAACAAAAGCAAAGGTTCATGATTGTGAACAAAAACTCTCAAGGAGTTTCAAAGTACCTAACAATATAGTACTTACTCTTAACTTTTCAACTGATCTACACAACTTAGAAAACTTACTCTTTATTTATAAAAGTCATCCCCTAGGTTGGTCGTTATCAGATAAGGTCTCAAAAATTTAAATCTGGATCAACTTCTAATAAAATCGTGTCAAAAATACATAATCAAATTATCGTTAGATCAACAGGCCTATCCGTTATTCGACCTACCAAACTTGCTTCATCGGTAGGCCAAACTAACTGATCAGCCTACCAAGCTTATGATAATATGATCCCTAAGAATCTTTTATTTTTCACCCAAGATTCAATGTATAAAGCCTTAGTTTTAATTCAAATAACCTAATAGAGAATTTATTTGACTAAAATAGTCATATCTAGATAATCTTAAAGAAAATAAATATTCCCAATAATTCAATAAGTGTATTTTGAATTAATTTATAAAATTAATTTAACTAATAAATAGACATGAATTATTTGATCCTATTGAATTTCAACAAATCTAATAATTTAACATAAGTCACCAATTTATTAAAAAAGTACACCATTTCATCATAGGATTTACTATAAGCTTGCAAAAGGGACCTAATGAACCTATAAAGTTCAAGCTCCTAATAATTATAAATTAATATCCCAGATACATATTTTATAATTATCAACTCCAACACTACTCCACTAAAAGCTTAGAGCTGCACTCTTGAACTACATAAAATTACAAAGCTCCAAATTAGTTAAGTGTCCATGACATATCATAATGCATCGTATTCCCATAGGATATTCATAATCGGCTTAAAGATATATTCTATCTTACCTTTGTGATTATTTTTATCTGACGTTCCATCATCTCACCTTTAAAAAACTTATCATCCAAGGAAAGTATACCATTTGGTTACACCTATATATCCAAATGGTTAAGTGCTCCAGTTTTTCAATTACAGATAACACATATTAGAGAATATCATTGACTCCACCAATGAAGCTATGCATTCTATATCTATAAATAACAGGTCTACGTTATCAAGAGTCATCTTCCAACGTACCAATATGCATACCATCATAAAGTTAGGATGTCACCTTTTGGTATCTCACAAGATATAAGTCAAGATAATAGGCCCATTAGTCCTTTTAGGATTAAGATACAACACATATGATTGTCTAAAGTAAATTGATTTGCACATATGAAATTATTAATCTAAGTCAATTCCACATTATGTTCTGATCCCACACATTGTCACCTATTACAATGCTCTAATGTTTCTACTCGTGGTGTCCAACTCCGATAGCCAAGACAAAAAATCTCCCATTAGGGATGTAGACAACATAACAATCTTAGCATGAATAAAGTGCCTAACTTTATTCCGTTGATTTCAGAGCTTATAATTTAGACCATCACCTTTAGAATCATGTCTTCTGCATAATCTATCCATCATATGCCTGATTCTCAAAGGTTTAGACCGACAATCTTAGACTTTCATTTGCTTATCATATATTCAATAAATATAAACGTAAAGATGACAACAATTGGTATATGAATAAATAAATAAATTCTTTATTGATGAATTGTCTCCAAAAACATATTACAACATTTTACTCCTTACGGCATACATGTCTAGTAGTTGGAACCTTGTAAATTCTAACTTCTTGATGATTGCAATATAATTCATAATCTTGGTGTTGTTAGGACCTCGTGAACCTTAACTCCCTAAGAATCGCGCATAGTCGGTATGATCACCTAGGCCTAATCAGTAAGATAAGGAAAGACTTCAATAATTAAGCATAAAACGAGTCAATAAGCTAGCATAAAATGATCTTGCTTTTTTTTTATTAAATGATCTTCAAATTGTTTTGCAGGTTGAACTTCTTACTTGCTGAGCGAAAGCTCATTTAAGTGTATTCATGTTATAGGGAAGGAACATGTCAGTATCACTTGATTAGATAATGGCGAGCGGTGGACGGATGGTAGATATGAGAATGGATACTACTTACGCAAAAATTTATTTTTTGCATTATGTTTTCTTTTACAAAATTCCGTACGTGTGAATAATTAAGTGTTATTATGAAATGAGCTCTAGAGATCTAGGTTGTAGTCATTCGACCTTAGATTTAACAAGGCTTTAAGACTTTCAACAAGAAATGTATATATATATATATATATATATTGCGACAAAAAATGCAACAAATACAGATACATTTTCTAGTAAGAAGTTATAGTAATAATCAGTTTTATAAATTTTTTTAAAGTAATATTTCAAAATTAAGAAAAGTACTAAAAGAATAATTTTTAAGAAAATTATTACACTAGCTTTAAAAGATTAAGTTTTAATAAGTTATTTTATGTTAGTTTTTAAAAGAATAAGTTTCAAGAAATTATAATAAGCATTAAATTTAATCAAAATAAAAATTATTTTAAAAAAAATATTCCACAAATCTAAGTACCTTATGTTAAAATATATGCAAGCATTAAGATTATGTTGTTAAATAACGACCACGTAAGCAAGATTGTTACAACATTTATCCAGATTAATGGCCGCAAATTTGAAGTCATTTTTTCGTTGATGAGATGAAGAGGACCTACACCATAAATGGATTCTTAGTCTTAAGGAATCTCTTGAAGACACTTATGTTTTTTCTATGTATTGAGAGTGTTTTCATTGTGGGTTTTTAGTGTGAGAGAAAACATGAACATAGTTGGGCTTAACTATTCTCTCAACTTTGTAAAAATCGATCTAGGTAGGTTGTCCACTTGAAGTAGGTTAAGAGAACCACGGGGCAAGTAGTTGTTCTCGGAGTAGGTTTGTTGGATTGACGGCAAGTTGCACAGGCTGAGGCTTGTAAAAAAAAGGAGGTTTCATGAGTTTAGGAAGGCGGGGAATTTGGGCATTCTTATGCTTCCAATAACTTATAACTGTTATTTGAACCAATAAAAGTCATGTCTTTCAAGCTAGTGTACTAAAAACCAGTGGCCCTTTCCCAAGTAGAATTTTTGGCCACGTTAAATAATCACATCTGGTGTTCATTTATTTTATTTATGTTAATGATTATTTTTGTTTGTTATTGTTTATACAGACTAACTTGTAAAAATGATTTATTTATGTGATTACCTGCGTGTTTGTTTAGGCAGGTTTAATAGGTCTGTCCATTAGGACTAACATATACTATCTTCTATTTTAACCATATTGATTTGCTCTCTGTCAGACTCTTCTTCAATTTGTCTTGAATAATTAGAATACCAAACCATGCCTTCACCTTTATTATCGACATACATATGTTTTTTTTTTTTTTTTTTTGGTTGGAATCCATATACATATGTTTACTAATCATTGGAAGGTACCTATACGTGTAAATCCTTGCCCTTGCCCAAATTTTTTACTTTACTTTAGTTACTCTTTAATGTTGTCGCTGTGGAAAGTCCTTAATAAATTATTAGGGACATTCCACAGCAACCACATTAATAATTCTGAAAATTTTAACATAAACTTAATATTCATATTAGCGGTTGCTCTTCCTACAAATCCTATCCTTACACTTGTTCTTCTTATCTATATCTATTTCAAAGCTTTTGGTACGTATCCGAACTCTAATGTGCTTAATCGCTTCTTCTAAACCTTTTTCTTTTTTTTTTTTTTTTTTTTTTTGGTCTTTCTAAGCGTAATTTGCTATCAAATGGAAATGTGTTTTCCCTATATATAAGGTCATACCCTTCAACAGGTAAGAATAACTTTTTATATTGTCCATCAAAAAGGATGACTTTATACTGCAAATAAGTGACATATGGATAAAACATACAAAATGTATCAAATCAAAGTCTTCTTAGCCCAAATCTTATGTCCCGTGAATTGGTTTGGGTTGGGCTCATTAATTGTGTTTATGAACACGCAAAAATGGGTATCTTAGAACGTCCAAATCACGTCCCCGATAAAGTAGGCTTCTTCTGATGACATAAAGGGGGGCTTTTTGTCATCAACACGAGTAAAATTCAAGAAACAATTTAACAGAATTAGAACTTCAATTTGGATCTTAGATACTATAATATTCAAAGCTTTATATTATAATATATTTCTATTTTATATTATAGTATGTAAAAGTTTTACAAGTTAGAATTTGATACCGAAACACATTAATAATAAAAATAAAAAAGAAAAGAGAAAAGAAGTGCGGACTTTTATATCTGAAAAAGAAGTGGACTTAAGACTAGTTATTGGGCAGCAAACGCCTTTACTCTTCAGCCAGAAGTGCCGTGATAAAGTGAACTAATGAAGAGAGAGAGACTACTAGAGCAGTTATGATAGGGTCAGTTGGGCGTTGTTGTATTATGATGTTACTTTTGATGTGTTGTTTTGTAGGCCATAAGCTCTGGTAAATTTTTACAATGAAAATCAAAAGCGAAATTGCAGCTATTTAATAAAGTATAATAAGAAATTATTGTAATGATTTTTAATGACAAAAATAGACGTATTTTATTAAGCATGTTTATAATTTTAATTTTAAAGTTAACATACATAGTAGTTATATATTACAATGATGAAAATGTTGATATTGACGAAATTATTGCGGTTTTGATTTATGCATAATGTTGACAAAATGTTGATATTTGCAAGTATTTTAGAAAAAAAAACTTAAAAATTTTTCTTAAACTTTCACAAAATACTAAAAACAACTAATATTACTTAATTTGAACAAAGTTAATGATATAAATAAGTATATTTTTGTTCTAATATGAGAGTCCTATCTCATAGTACAAAACAAAGTCATCATAATTATATATTGATTGTGATTTTAATATAATTTTGCATACTCATTAAAAACAAAGCATAATTATATAATAGAGTAACAATCTCATGAATATGTTGTACGAGGAACAACAATAATTTACAGTAATGGATAAATAATATAAGTATACTCTATCTGCATCTAAATGATAACAAAGTTTAAAACTTTGTAAAAAAAAAAAAAAAGTGAAGAATCAATGAATATATTCTTTGAAAAAAAAGAGAGAGAATGAAGTCATAAATGTATTTTTCAAAAAAGAAAAAGAAAATTAAAAATGAATTCCATTACTAAAATATTAATTTTTGAATGTGAAGTTATGGACTTTTTATTTAAAAATTATCTGAAAAGTAAGTAAATCTTTATACATACTTTTATATTATTTTTAGGTTGAAAATATTAGCAATGTTTTATTGAAAGATAATTAAAAGAAATCCTACAAAACTGATTTTTATGCAAAAAAAGGAAATTTTTCTAACTTTTTGAATATTTTGTAGATATATTTTGGAAAATATCTAGGACATTCACTGATATTGAGAATATTTGTAGATATTGTAATAGCTTACGAACATCCCGTACGAAAAATCTTTCCCCACATATCCATATCGAGACTTTAAAATATGTATATTATTGTGAAAAAGTTGACAATATCATGGGTGTTTTCATCCTTGATAACTTAGGGTCCCTTTGGTAAATAGATTTGAATTATGTTAATTTGGATTATTTTGATTTAAAGTTTATTTGATTTGCATTGTTATTCCAATTGATGTTTGGATGTACGTTTAAAGTGTTAATCTAAATAGGGTATAAAACTGAAATCTGTATTTGGATAGATAGTGGAAAAAGTTTTTAATTTATTAACAAATCTAACAAAATATTAATGTTCATGATATTAAAAAAAGATCTATAGAATTGATTTATTCCTCTCTTCATTAGGAACGCAATGAAAGAAGAATTATCTTAATTGGATATCAAATAAATGAGTTATGATTTTTTTTACACAAAAATAGGAGAGAATATTTACCGTGAGATTTCACTATAATAAACTGATCTGAGTTCAAAGAGTTTAAAGGGGAAGTAGAAATCTGAAAACTTGAATTTAAAGTATTCATTTAATTTGAATTTTAAAAAAAGCAAACATCTAACCAAAGGATTTTTTAAACTCGAAGTCCAAAGAGTTATCTTAATATGCCAAATAAATAGGCCCTTAATATGCTAAAAACTTATAACTTTATCTAGAGAGATTGGCGTTTCAATAATGATGTTATTAATCTTCTAACTGAATCATAGAATTTTTTAATTTCAATTAAATTAAAAAAATCACTCAAAGAAAAGCATAACGATATTTAAAAAATTACCTTATAAATCAATCATAAACTTCTTGTATTAACATTAATTTAATTTGTTACAGAAAAAATAGATATATTGGGAATTATGGATTATTATTAAGGTTGGTTTACTAATTTTATATTATGACTGCAGAAGCTGCTTTAAAAAAAGGAACCCTTAACCTGCTTTTCAATTTTTTTTTTAGTTCGATAGGAACTTGTAGAATCAACTTTATAGAAACAAAGTTTACTAAACACCCAAAAACTATGATAAGCAGTTACATAAATTAAAAGCAATCCCAAACAGACTCATAATAACGTTGTTAGTTTGTGCAGCACATCAATTTTATGGCATGTTAGATCCAAAACTAAAATCTTAAGAAAAATAATATCATCAAATAAATGTTACTACTTATGGCTAATTAGTAGTTATCACTTATCTTTTGAATTAATGTTTCCTTTCTTTCTTTCTTTTTTCCTTAAAAAAAACGGAAAAAAGAGAAGAGAGAGAAAGAGAGAGAGAGAGAGAGACTGTATAAGAAGAAATGAAGGGGTCTTCTAGAGTTCCCCACTTCCATAACAGGGGAGGCTTTTCCCACTTAATCTTAAAACATTCACAATGCTGACATGACGACGTAAAGGAGGTCAAATGGTCAATTAAAGGTTATTTCAAGGGCATAAAGGGCAGGGCAAAATTAAACTGGCATGAACCGGCTGGAGAAGGTGATTTTGAACCAAAAAAAAAAATTGTAAACGATAGGTTTTAACAAATGGCCAAATTCTTGATGAGGAACTGCAACAGCTGCACTTATACTCTTATATGGAATGAACAATCCACGAATGGAAGATCTCTGTGAGACTACCACTATTAGAACATACCTGTGGAAACATACCTGTGGTGGTTTCCATACTCTGTTCTATACATTACGCATATTCCTCTACCAGCTCAACAGTGAATTCATTCTAACCTCTTTGTAAAAATTCCTATAGCATAAAACACTAAGTGAGCTTACTGTAACGTACAAAAAGTCCTACATCGGCTAGGTAGAGGACCGAAGAGCAGTACTTAAGTCTTAGGTTGCCCACCTCTCAACAAGAGCTCTTTTGGGACGTGACAAGTGGTATCAGAGTGGGGTACTGCCTGCTTAGTATGTGGACTCTCCACGGTCCAATGGGACCCTATCTCAGGGGAGCCGATCCGTGACAGGGGCGTCACGCGATTAGGTAAAGAAGAATGTAACGTATAAAAAGTCCCACATCGGCTAGGTAGAGGACCGAAGAGCAGTACTTAAGTCCTGGACTGCCCACCTCTCAACAAGAGCTCTTTTGGGACGTGACATTACGCCCAATAAGTCCCAACATGGCCCACATGCAATGTTCACTAAAAAGCACGATCCAGTTATGTTTTTTTATGAACATTCTTTATCCTTATCATGTCTTATCTTTAGTTAAGGCCTAAGTGTTTATATCATTACGCACATAGGTCTACGTGACACTGAGACCATAACATAACCTTGAACTCCCCTTAAGTTAGGAGTCGATACGACACTCTTTTAATTTCTAGTGGTGTATTTACCAGTCCAATTATTATAGTTATCATACCATGCATGAGGTCATATTCACATATTATACACAAAACATAAATACTCTTCTCCTGTATAGTACACACATGTATATATTTTATATACTCACAGGTACACATCAATATACACATAGGTATATAACATAATATACACACAGGTACTTATTTTATATACTCACAGGTATACATATCAATATACACACAGGTACATATATTATTATACACACACAGGCATACATCTTGATATACACACAGGTACATAATTATATATATATCATATTCTATACCTATAATTTCACACTGTAGGTAGGATTAGTACTTACTTGTCTAGGCTGCTGTGCTAGCCGATCTCAGTTCCTTTTTCCTAATCTTCTAGGGTCCTGTTGGCCAATTGTAAGGCTATTAGCCACATTTCCACTATTTCGTCTCATGCTTCAATACAAAACATTCTTTAATTAATAGACAGGTTATATACCCGTCTATAGCTCTAATGATCTTGAATTTTCTTTCCCTTATTTTATTCTACTTTATCGTTTCTAACGAAAGGCAAAAGTCTTATTAATAATCCCTTTTCCTATTTAGAACGTTTTGGAGCAGTTCATGACACTTGTGGGAAAATGATTTTGCCCTCGGTGGGCCTTTCTAAATTTCCCGAGCACGATTTTGCTATTTTAGTAAAAATTGTTGCTTATTAATTTTAAAACAATACTCTGGGGTGTCAGGTTTTATTATTTTACATCAATGCCCTATTTTAATAGGACTTTACAATTTTGCCCCTTATTTGAAAAATTTGACAATTTTACCCCTAGAACTAAAAATAATCTCTTTAAACTATAATTTTTCATTTTTCATAAGGATCATATTTTGCTCAAAATACCATACATAAAATCTTTTTTGAAAATGACATTTTTCCCTTTAAAATTTTTTTCTCCAATTCTAACAAATTTTGTAAAATCCATAACTCACAAACGAACGCGATTTTTGACGAACCGTCTATGACTTTGAATAGTTTCGTCGAAATCTACAACTTTTGTGTTTTAACTTTGTCAAAATTTCCACTATACAAAGTTGTTTTTAGTCATTTTTTAAATCTATCAAGAAAAACTTTTTCTTTGCAATTTAGTCCCTTGGTCGTTTTTTGTAAATATCAACTCTAAAACAGTATTCCAACCACTATGAAGGCAGATTTAACATTTTCTAAAACCATTTTTCATACCTAAGTGACTATTCTCTTCAAAACTACCTCAAAGTTCACAAAACTATCCCTTTTTGCACCAAATACCATTTTTCAACCATAACTTCAACATAAACCATGGAATTAAGAAAATCAAACCATAACTTACGTAAAGAACCACATGCCTTTTTGAAACAACAAACTAAAACATAAAAGCAAATAAACTTTACATTTAAAAAAAATTAAACTTACCAAACGAAGGATTTTGTCAACCGAAACTTTTCAAGGGCTTCCTTGCAATTCCTAAGCATGTTTTACATGAGAAAATCTTGGGTCACATTTCCCCCTTAAACCAAGTAAAAATCCTAGAAAAACTTGAGAAAAGTTTAGGTTTTTACCTTGGAAAGTTTGAAAAACTTGAACCTTATTCTTGATCTTGACTTAAACATTGCTTGGAAATGTGTTTTTGTGAGAGATTGCTTTGAACAAAATTTTAAGAGAGTGATTCTTGGGCTGCCAAATATGGATGGAGGAAAAAAAAGATGGTTTGATGTTTTAAGCCTTTAGTGCATCCTTATCTTGTTGCATTTTTTTTTTAAAACGTGGTGAGTCATCAATAATCAAAAGCGTGACTAATGTGGCTAATTGTGACTGGGCCAACTTTCATGGCATGGTGGCCCAATAAGATTCCAATAGATGTCCACTTAGTAGGCCCCAAACTTTACACAGTATAATTTTTTACCACACAGTATTTTTCTTATACTGCCATGGTAAAACTGATGAAAAACATATTCTTAGACTGTAGAAGATATTCTGCTTTGCCTTTGGTTTACTTTTGGAAGCCAAACATAACATTTAATATGTCTGTGTTTTTACCTAGCAATATACTTATATTGCATCAGCCACTTTTTCACCATTCTAGGATTTTGGCATATTTTCTATCTTGTTTCTATTTTAATTATCCATCCATTTCTATCACAATTCAACAATTAATTATGATATAAAATTCATTTTATGAATATTATTTACAAATTTCTAAGTATTTAAACTCACAAATTTGTATTTGTTAATATCCAACATCATAACAAATTTACAGTGGAACTTCCTGTTAACACTGTATTCTATATCTTATCATAATTTTTACAAAAATATAATTTATGAGGGTAAATTTATTAATCAAATACAATTAAATATTAGATTTTATTAATGAATTTTCCCTTGGTCATTACACCTGATGATAGCTCCAAAAGAGGATATAGGAAAACCATAGCGAGATCTGAGAACTAAAGGGATACCAAGGAAGAGCCTAACCATTAGCGCAAGGGGACCAAACGCTGCCATCTGCCACTGCCTGCTGCCTCCAACAAGAGGGCCTGTAGCCCCAAGGGTTTGCCATCCAATAGAGACTAAACTATCTAGGAAACAGAGCCCATCAAGCCTTTATCAGCCTTTAGTCGGTGAAAGAATGTCCTTTCTATCCACCCTATAGCTAGATCGGGCTATCATTGCACCTAGCCACACTAGACTCAGGGTCATCGATGCATGCACGTAGCCTGAAATGGTCACCATGCGCATGCCCGAAATCATGACCTCAGGCCTAAACACTTCCCCCACTTGTGAAATAGTCAAAGATAAAGATGTTGCACTAGTCTAAAGAATTAAACTTGCATATCATATATAATTTTTCTTGCTTTAAAGAATGAAATACATCTTGTTAAGTAGTTACATGCATAGTTTAATGGTAAAACCACTTCCAACTTCACCTAAAGGTGAAAAGTTCTATCTGCCCCACCCTCAAGTTCAAAAAAAAAAAAAAAGAATATCTCTTGTTAAAATATACTAACTGACATTTTCCAATTAGATAACCCCAAATTTTCTGTTGCTCAAGATTGAAATTACAAAAATGTTAAATCATTTATAATCTACAAATTCTTCTTAGAAAATATTGTTACATGTAAAAGTAATGTCATCGTAGCATTTTCGATTCCTTTCTCTCTGAGAACACAGACATGTTTTGGAGTGAAGTGTCAATAGAGCTTTGACATCGTCTCTAAGTGTTTCACTAGCCTCCTGGCCTTAAAACTTGGTCCGTAGTCTCATCTTATCATGGGCTTCCCTTGGTGTGGTTCTGCTTGGAGTAGCGCCTTTTGTTAGGGATAATTATGCTTGGTATGGCAGTAGATCGCCATTCATTTCTACCGCTGTTTTCTGCATGATTATTGGTAAATGGCTGTGCTTCAATTGGGTTTTGTTCTGCATGACGATAGCCTTCTTGTCGAGGCGACATTCTTGTTTTTAGGTGGCGGTTGATGTATGATGTTCATGTATTGTAGTTTTGCAACTTTTTCTTTATCTTGTCGTGCATCCGTTAATGTCTTTCGGCTTCCTGCCTCTTTGCATGAGCGTTTGATGGTAGTGCTTGAGGACTATACTTTAGTTTTATGTGTGTGTGTGTGTGGGTTTTTTTTTTTTTTTTTTTGTAATAATGATGGTTTTTATCCACTTTGTTGGTATTATTTATCATGTTTTTAAGTGTTTGGTTGTCCATTAGGCTTGGTCTTCACGGTACTAGGTGTGCCTTTGTGTCATGAGCTTCTTAATTATAATCGATCAAACTTTTTCATTGATTCTAGACAATTTGTTAAAAAGTCATGTGCGTGCTCAATCATTTGTGTACTTCATTAGGTGCTTGATTTTGAAATTCATTACAGGGTTATTCCTATTGAGCATTTTATTCGAATTTACTAGTAGAACTAGTTGTTTATTCAAATTAGAATTTTCTTTTAGAGTGTGATCATAAGATAAAATTGGTGTTTGTATTTCTTTAATTTGAAATATATTATACCCTTTAAAAAAGTGTCGTTATTGTTTAGGAGAGATCTAATTTTGAGAGTGAAAATAGTAAACATTAAAGTGAGAAATATTCGAGGTTAGATTGCAGTGATTTTAATTCAAACTAATTAAATTGGTATGAGAAAAGGCATGACTCAAAATATATTAGAACCAACTTAAATCATTGTACTAAACTTGGCATTGTACAAACTTGAACCTGGCATATTGAACCCAACATGCTTATATTGAACCTAAAATTCGTTAAACTATTTGTTGAATCTAGCATTTCATTGCACACAATTGTTTTTGGCACAGTTCTACTCCTACTTGGAACAATCCTAACGACATAAGTATAATCCCAACTCAAACGCTTTCCTACTTGGTATCCTACTCTATATATAATCCATACTTAGTATTCTATAAACTTTCCTACCTAGTATCATGTTTGGTATGTTATACGTAGTTAGTAGACATTGCCAACCTTACACAAAATGTAGGGTTGTGAAATTTTCTAACTAACCTTGCAATAGGCACAATTAGTAGGATTGCCCTTAACCATGCCTATAAATAGCTCAAGCACACTAGGCATTCTTAATTCACAACAACACACAATGTACAATTTACGTATAATCTAGAGAAAGATATATTAACAGGGTTCTAATCTCCTTTAGCAAGTAAACGTATACACAGACATCAACCATGTTTCAATCACCCTCATCATTTTTCAAAGTCATGCGTAGTACTCAAACCAATGGTTAGATTTTCTTTCAGTCCCCTTAAAAATACTATTTTAATATCCTGTTTGATAGTATTTTCAAAATGAGAATTTTTGAAAAATCATGCTGAGAGTGTTTTTGAAATTTGTGCCTTGAAAGTTATGCAAAAACATTTGAAAACAATAACCAAACAGGGCTTTATAAATTATTTATGAAAGTTTACTTATAACTGTAGTAAACATGTCACGTGATTTTTTTTTCTTGTATTCAAAAGTAGAAAGGTCATGAGGTTAACGTTAGAGAATGCTTGCCCAACAGTGTATGTAAAGAGCTTCTTAAACAAAGAGGGGACTTCTTTGGTAAAAATTTTCACCAGTGGTATACGTTTTAAAACTGTTTGAATGGGTCAAAATCACTTTTTTTATAGATCTAATGGTTTAAAAATAGATACCTACAGGTAGATTTTTTTTTGGCACTCACTCAAAAATTGCCTAACAAAAAAAAAGATTCTTTTACGATAGGATCTCATTTCAATAATGCAAATTTCTAATCATTAGATGATCAAAATCATATGAGGATTGAGGGGTTGTTTGTTTTGAGTACTCTTAGTATTCAATTGACTTAAATTTAGATTCGAGTATCAAGAATCCTTTAGACTAAAAATTGAAATTGAAATTGAAATATCAAGATTCCCTCTAAACTTTTGATACTTGGATATTTTTGCTATAATAAAAACTGAAATTCTCTCTTATATATTTGAGGAAAAAAAATATAACTTCTTCATTTGATATCCAATTGAAATGAATCTTTTTTCATTCTGTTTCTAATAAAGAGATGAATAAATGAAGATCCATATTATATATTTTTTAGGACCATTAACATTAAGATTTTATTAGATTTGTTAATAAATCAAAAACTATTTTCATTGCCTCTCTAAACACAAATTCTAATTTTATTCCATATTCAGATTAAAACTTAAATGCATATCCAAATGCTAATTCGGATAACAATTCAAATCATACTAACTCAAATCAAATCACTAATTCGAATCCATTTAACAAACGGACCTGAAAGATGTTGAATATTAAAAATATATTAGTAATCAATTTTTTCAAGCCCATAAAAATCTCCAAAATTAGTGTTGTTTTACATAATTCATCAACGACTCAAATATTTTTGATTTTTAAAAGAGTTTTTTATGACAGGATCTTAAAAATATATATTATTATTTTTGAGGGATCAAATTTGTACTAAAAGCTGTCTCCTCTACATTTTGTTTATTTTAATATGATTTTGTTAAGATTTAACAGTAGATTTGTGTTCTATCAGTGCAATAATTTGCAATAAATTGAGCTTTTTTTATAATTAGCTACCTACTATCTCTTTTTTTTAAGTTGTGACGTCTATTGAAACAACCTAGACAACCTTTCGTATAAAATCTAATCTTCCCCTTCAAAAAAAAAATCCTAACACAAATTTTCGTATTTTTATTGATTTCGGCAAAAAATAAAAAAATAAAAAAAATTCAAACTTATATTTTCTTGTGTTTGAGAGAAGAATTCAAATGGGTTTTAACTATTCAGAATATAAAGTTCTCACATGCTATGTTAGAATATAAAGCTCTTACTTTTTTTTTTGAAATGATAAATTTCATTTCATAGATGACAAATTACACATGATACAAATGACCCCAAACACAAAGGAATTCAATCCCGAATCAAGGACTGGATCCACCAATATATACCACAATAGCACAAGGGTGAATACAAGTATCGAGACTCATATGGGGAAATACTCGCTCGACACCTCAGCTTTGAGTTTGACCATTTCTCGTTAAACAAAATCAAAACATCAAAACAGTTGGTGGACTAACCCAGTCGATCAAGACAAATCCCCACGTAATGGGGGCAACCACACCATAGCATAGAGAGAACTCTAGCCAAACATCATACACCACATTGTTTACAAACGGGTAATTGTCACGCCCCGGAGTACGGGAGGTGACGTGGTGGTTTAATTGAGTTAAATAAATGAAGATTTAGTTAAAAACAGAGTTTTAAATTTAAATTTATGATTAAAAGTGATAATTTTAAAACCGTTTAAATGAAAGAAATTAAGAAAATAAAATGAATCATCATAATAAATAAGCAAATAATAAGAATACTAAAATAGATAAGTATGGGGTGGAAAGCGTATGGGTCCCATTGGCCCACATATTGTGCACACACATGTAGTACTAACAATATTATGATACAACCATAGTCCAAAATAAAAGAGAAGTTAAAATCTTACATACCTTGAAATGTAATTTAACCTACCAAATTCTTCTACTAGTCGTAAGTCCGGTCAGCGGACTCTTCTCCAATCCTATGCTGATATGCACCTAGGGTTAAGATTTTAAAACAAATAAAAACGTGAGCGAAAGGCTCAGTAGGACTATATTTGAAAATTATTCAACGTTAAAAAGAAATTTCGTAAATCAGATGAATGTGTAGAGAACGAGCTAAAACAATTAAATAAATAACTAAATGTAAAATTCAATAAAATATAATCTTTTCAAAATAATTCAAATAGTTCAACCAGAAAGAATATCGTTTTTCTTCCCTGGGCAAACCATATGTAATTCACTACCGTAGTGGCCCAGCTGGGTTTCGGGACCTACCGCCTAGGTTGTTCACTACACAACCCGATCTCTGATATGGCATCATGCCCTCAAAAATATATATATATACATATATATATCTCTTGGATTCATAAAATCTCTTCTTTACCAGATATAATCATTTATATTCATTA